>CANTUT010000513.1:2500-200000 GCA_947687605.1 Reutealis trisperma | reverse complement strand
ACATATTAATCACAACCTAAGGTTAAGATACCTTAAGTATACCAAATTGCCCCTAACCTTGTCTAAAGTCATTCCTTCAACCAACATGCAATTTAACTATTTATTATTCATACATACATGTCAATAATCAACAAAATTCATCCCATAGAAATTATAGACACTGGGATAAGAATCCCAATGTAGGCTGAATGCTCCATTAAAGGGAAAAACTGAATTTTCTTACTTTTCGCACTTTCCGTCTATTACAGTAATATGTAGAAATATAGTTTGAACCAAGATTTTTCATGTAATCAAAACAAAAATCATTTTAGAATTTTAATCCATGGGAATTGGCACATATATAAATTCATATGCATGAAAATTTTCCAACTTTAAATGTTAGGGTGAAAACCACAAACCTTTCTTATTTCTAGTACTTTCTGGTCATTATAATAATATGTAAACATGTGATTTAAGCCGTTATTTTTCTTTCAATTACAACAAATATCAATTTAGAGCATCAATGTACACAAATCAGCAGCCATGGATGCTTTTTATGCATGAAAATTCTAAGTTTAGGGTTTAGAGTGAAAATCATGAGTTTTCTAGCTTTTCGCGCTTTATGTTCATTACAGTAATATGTAAACACATGATTTAAATCATTATTTTACATCCAAATAAAACAAACATCAGTTTAGAACTCCATCATACACAAATCAGTAGCCACATGTATATATAACCATAGAATTTCCAACTTTCAAGTTCTAGAATGAAAACCTTGAATTTCCTTCTTTTCTAAAACTTTTTGGTCATTACAGTAATATGTAGAAATATGATTTAATCCAATATTTTTCAACTAAACACATCAAAAATTAGTTTATAACTAAAGCATGTAAAAATTCCCCCTAGTAATGTTTATGCATGAAAATTTCAATTTTGAGTTTTAGGATTCACCTTTAGAAAAATCACATAGATAGGTTGGTGTTTTTGGTAGAAAAATTGATTTTTCTCTCAAGAAATCACCTAGGCCAAAATTTTATTAGTAAAAATCAATAAACATTCAGTTCAAATAATTTTCTTATAATTTATTTCATAAAAATCAGATAAGAAATTGAAAGGAAAGAAAAACTTATGAATATAGTTAAGAAATCGCAAAGTTGAAGGTGTTTTGTGAATTTCAGTAGATAAAATGATTTTGGGAGAATTTTTCTGCAAAAATAATGAAATAATAGAGTGATGGCTACTAGAATGAAGGGCTGGCCGAATTTTAGGTATTTATATATACGGTTTTAGGCAATTTCCAAGATTACCCTTAATGAACTAGATTATGAGTGTTTTAGTGTAATGGGTTTTTAGGTATTTGGGCTTTTTAATTAATTGTGGGACTGATTATAAGTAATTAAAAATAAAATATTTTTCTTATTATTTTCATTAAAATTTTTCCCAAAATATTTATTTAAAAATACTTAAAAAATTATTTTATGCTTAAAAATCTCCTTTTTGCATGAAAAATTCATTTTATGAAAAATAAATTGTTTCATGTTAATTTATTTTATTGAAACCATTTATTTTACAATAATAATTCATATTAGGCATATTAAAATTAATTTAACATGTCCCAAACTCATAAATCATATCACACATGAATTTTCATATAGTCATACAATTTGTCACAATAACCCTAAATTCAAATAATTTGTCACTAAAACTTTTAGGGTATATGTGGGTTGTTACATTCTCCTCTCCCCACCCCCCCCCCCCCCCCCCCCCCTTAAAAAAAAATTCATCCTCAAATTTTTAATTCTAACAGCACAACACACTTTACTTAACTTCTCCACCATGCTTCTGCTACGCCACTCAAACACAATATCTAACTATAATTAACATATCAAATACAGTAAGGCACATACTTACAATATATCAAAAAGAATCACATTGATAAACTTTTAGCTTAAGCTACACCTTTGTTAATCTCTTGTTCAAATAAATCTTATAACTATTCTTAATAATTTTGTATCCCTTAAACTTAAACAAAAGTAATAGAACTTTTAATTTCTCATTCAATCAACTATAATCCCAAGTATTTCTTTTCCTTATGTCTCTATTAATATTAACATTTATACTAATCCCTTAATCACCACTTCCATTCATTATTTATCACATTAGCCATATAGAATTCAACAGATAATTCGAAATTAATAACTCCAGTTGATATTCGATAATTCTCTTTCCATATTAATAATTATTACTTAATCTATTATAACCTCAATAGATATTTTTGTGTTTAATACCTTGCAAACATTACAATTTCTACACTCCCTTTATTCATCAATTAAAATATATTTAAACTTAACAAACATTCCTATATATATATATATATCATATCCCAAACAAACCTATGTTCTATTAATTTATAATCTCAAATAAACTTCTTATAACTATTTCACACTTACTCTCTTTTTATATAATATATACATCATTATCATGACTTAATTACCTAATGCCTCGTAATTTTTATTTATTTAGCTCGTAATATCATCTCACTTTAGATTTTCCACTTACATCTTACTATACTTCACATTCCTAATCATTTAACTTATCCCTATTAAAATAACAAACCTTCTAATAGCATCGACATTCAATGAAATTTCTATGCAACTCTTATATCTTTCCAACTTTATGCCACTCTAGGTTATCTTAATAAAAACTCTTCCCATACTAAAGATCACTACCAAATTTTCCAATAACCTCAATTGAATATTATTGTATCTAATGCCTTAAAACATTTCTCATCTAGAGGACTCAAATCCCTTTCAGATATATTTAAAACTATTTAACCTTTCAAAATAGCATCATACTTATCCTTTTATCATCATCACAAGTCCGAGAATAGTTATCCTTTTATGTCTCCCCCTCTTAAAGAAATTCATTCTCAAATTTCAAATACTTACTCATATGTTCTCGAAAGATGGGGATGCTTCTATCGCATCCTCTCCTCAGCTTCCCAAGTACACTCATCCATTCTATGGTTACGCGAATAAACCTTAATTATAAGTATCTCCTCGATACACCAATATCTACCATCCTTAGTTCAAAATTCTAATTGCTTTTCTCTATAGTCAATACAAGCTTCTTACTCATATAGCTAGTCCATTCCCAAAATCACATCAAATCCTAGGATACCAAGTTCTAATGACTTCACAGGAAGTTTTCATCCATCAATGTTTACCTTATAGTCCTTAAATATATACTTCACCTACCTCATATTGTAAACTTATATATATATAATGTAACTGATTTGTTTCATTCTCCTACTGATCATTACTAAATATCAATTCTCTTCTTAGGGCCTCAATCATAATTATCATTTAATAACTCTATATATTTCTTATATCAAACCATTGTTATATGTAAGCATTTCATACTTCATAACATTACATCCATTAATCATTAATCTAAATAGGATCAAAACTTAGTCAACTTCTCTTTCTAATCCACTTAACCCCACTATCAAAATATCATACTTATCATGCATTTTCATGAGTACCCATCATATCATATCACAAGACACATATCACTTATCACTTATCACATAGCATATGGCATGTATCATGTATCATAATCATGTAACATATAACTCATAGCATCATTCTCCTATCATATAGAAGTGAATCATGTCATAGGCAAAAAGAATCAATGCACACCAAGTCACTAAGTAATTAAATAACATCATTCACATCGCAAGAGTCTTCTTTTTCCTTGAGGTGGATTGCAAGCACGGCCTTTTCGAACATCTCTCACCATGTCCTCTTGCATGCCATATGTGGTGCTCTAGGTCGCAGTCCTCTAGTAGGGGTAATTTTCTTGGTCATTTGGTAAAGAAATCATAAGGCACACAAGCAAACAATAACAAGGAGTACTATAGCTTATTAGGATTTTCATAGAACTATACTATCGATAGACTATAAGTGACATGACAAGAAAATTTCTATGCTCCAGAATTACACTTAACAAACCTAATATATAAACAAGTCTAACCTATACTTTAAAAACTATAGCTCTGATAACACCATGACATTGGTCAAAGGGCAATAAAGGAAAACCTATAGCTCTAATACCACCTTTGTCACATCCCAACTTCTTAGATATGACGGTCTTAGAACATGGGGAGACATGAGGTCACTTATGCCCATAGAACCCACTTATACAAATATGACCTAGGATCTTACTAAAATCTCTTACATTAATTTAAATAAACCCTTTTTTTTTAAACCTTAAGTTGCAGAAGCATAGTTAAAATATACTTTAAATATAATCCATAAGGAAATAACATTTAGAATCAAATTATAACCTCGAATGATAACATTTCAAAATAAATATCCAAAAATAAATATTCTTGGAATGTCTAAGGATAACTCTTTATAACATATTAAACTAATTATCCTGGACAAGGTATTCGCCTAAGCGAAGTAGAATGCTTAAGCCATCACCATGCTGCCTCATATTGCTTACCTTGAACCACTCAAAGAAAAAGGGGTAAGATAAATGATCTCAATGAGTAAGCAATATGGCAAATACAATAACACATGTCCCTTTTTTTTAAAAAAAAGGAAACCTATAGCTTATAACACATAGTTCATGTTTTACAATCCATGAATCAAGGTTTACAATTTAACAAGGTTTGTAGAAATCACACTTATAACACATAACACATAGAGGAAGGGCTACTACCATAATAACTCGAACACATAGAGTGAAGGCTATTTCCATAATCACTCAAACACATAGAGTGAAAGCTATTACCATAATCACTCGAACACAAAGCCGATGATTCCTCGCACAGTATGAGGATCACATAGCCGATGATTACTCGCGTCGGTACGAGGATCACATAACCTATGATTACTCATATCGGTACAAGGATCATATAGCCACCAATGATTACTCGCATCGGTATGAGGATCACATAGCCGATGATTACTTGCATTAGTATGAGGATCACAAGGCTGATGATTACTCATATCGATACGAGGATTTCTGTATAAAGGGTTAAAGGTACCATAGCTAGAGCTAATGGTAATCACATATAACAATAACATTTAAGGCAATAATAACATGTATCACAATAACAATAGCAGTTTAACTTTTGAACAAAAGATACAATGATAGTATAGTCCCAGAAAAAATGTAAGTTAAGGCAATAATCATAAAGGTATTATCCTTGGATAATCAAAAATGGTTTTAGACCATTTGTCCTTTGGCAACCCGAGCTTAACAAAGAAATCATAGAGTTTCATTTAAGAAGTAGAGAAGATCTTGTGTTTCAAGATTATCAAGGTACACATATCATGATAGCTTGTACTTGTAACAATAGCATAATGTTTACTTACACTTGTAACATGAACATAGTGTTTACTCACCTTGTGGTTCCTTTGCTTCTATTACATGTAGCCCTTTTGAACCTTTAAAACTCCTCAAGCTTTAATATAATATTTAATTCAATACTTAGTATTTATTTAATTATGATGTTATCCTATCCCATAACTACCCCATGCATATATATCATTCACATACACTTAGAGTTGCACATATAAGTGCACTTCATCACTTGCACATACATATTGACTTTAAAAGTCTTGTAAACTTAGCCTTCATAGGCCCATATGAAAACACATTATAATACATGTCAATACCTTCCTATGGTCAACATAATATCATTGTCTTAATATCAATTCCCTTTAACAGTCATCTTAGTACACTTAACACTTTCATATATATCAACTTAACAAATAACCTTTCAAGTGCCAAGCTTATCTCTTATGATTAATTCATTCAATCAATCTCTAATCATTAACTCATTATCAAGTCATCGTACAACCTACTTCCATATTATCCAATCACATTCACATATTAATCACAACCTAAGGTCAAGATACCTTAAGTATACCAAATTGCCTATAGCCTTGTCTAGAGTCATTCCTTCAACCAACGTGCAATTTAACTATTTATCATTCATGCATACATGTCAATAATCAACAAAATATATCCCATCAAAATTATAGACATTGAGATAAGAATCCCAATGTGGGTCAAATGCTCCATTAAAGAGAAAAACTGAATTTTCTTACTTTTCGCACTTTCCATCTATTACAGTAATATGTAGAAATATAGTTTGAACTAAGATTTTTCATGTAATCAAAACAAAAATCATTTTAGAATATTAATCCATGGGAATTGGAGTGTATATAAATCTATATGCATGAAAATTTTCCAACTTTAGATGTTAGGGTGAAAACCATAAACCTTTCCTACTTCCAGTACTTTTCGATCATTATAGTAGTATGTAAACATGTGGTTTAAACTACTATTTTTCATTCAATCACTACAAATATCAGTTTAGAACATCAATACACAAATCGATAGCCATGGATGCTTCTAATGCATGAAAATTCTAAGTTTAGAGTTTAAGTTGAAAATCATGAGTTTCCTAGGTTTTCACGCATTTCGTTCATTACAGTAATATGTAAACACATGATTTAAATCATTATTTTTCATCCAAATCCAAATAAAATAAACATCAGTTTAGAACTCCATCATACACAAATCAGCAGCCACATGTATACATAACCATAGAATTTTCCAACTTTCAAGTTCTAAAATGAAAATGTTGAATTTCCTTGTTTTCAAAAACTTTTCAATCATTACAATAATATAAAGAAATATGATTTCATCTAAACACATCAAGAATCAGTTTGGAACAGAAGCATGTAAAAATTGCCCCCCTCTTCCCCCCATCCCCCCGCCGCCCCCCCCCCCCCCCACCCCCCGATAATGTTTATGCATGAAAATTTCATTTTTGAGTTGTAGGATTCACCTTTGGAAAAATCGCATTGAGAGGTTGGTATTTTCGGTAAAAAATTTAATTTTTCTCTCAAGAAATCACCTAGGCTGAATTTTGTCAATAAAAATCAGTAAACATTCAGTTCAAAATAATTTTCTCATAATTTATTTCATAGAAATCAGATAAAAAATTGAAAGGAAAGAAAAACTTACAAATACGGTTAAAAAATCGCAAAGTTGAAGGTGTTTTGTGAATTTCAGTAGAGAAAATGATTTTAGGAGAATTTTTCTGTCAAAATAATGAAATAATAGAGTGATGGCTGCTGGAATGAAGGGCTAGCCGAATTTTAGGTATTTATATGTAGGATTTTGGACAATTTCCAAGATTACCCGTAATGAACTAGGTTAGGAGTGTTTTAATGTAGTAGGCTTTTAGGTATTTGAGATTTTTAATTAATTATGGAGCTGATTATAAGTAATTAAAAATAAAATATTTTTCTTATTATTTTCATTAAAATTTCCCCTAAAATATTTATTTAAAAATATTTTAAAAATATTCATAAAATTAATTTATGCTTAAAAATCGCCTTTTTGCATGAAAATTTTATTTTATGAAAAATAAATTATTTCATACTAATGCATTTTATTTAAACCATTTATTTCACAATAATAATTCATATTAGGCATATTAAAATTAATTTAACATGCCCCAAACTCATAAATCACGTCACACATGAATTTTTATATAGTCACACAATTTGTCACAATAACCCTAAATTCAAATAATTTATCACTAAAACTCTTAGGGTAGATGTGGATTGTTATAAATTTAAATGGAGTTAAACTACCTTTTTGTCTTTCAGCAGTGTTTTGTACTTAATTATTGAATTATGTAAATAACAGTTGTACATTTGTACTATTATTCTAGAACTCCACAATGTTATGTCTGAAATCTGTATTTTTTTTATTGTCAGTTATTACATTATTTATTCTGAGTTGATAATTATTTGTTAAGTAGAATCCAATAATATGTTAATTGATATTTTTTGAGATGATTGAGTTGATAGCCTAGAGTGACATGGATTTAAAATGTTGTTGATTTATATATGCTTAACATGTGGGCCCATAGCCCTATTATGTGGTGGATTGTCATTTTATGTGATGTCGGGCTTACTACGTATACTGGTAGCCACATGCATCACTTGTGTTTTAGTGTCAGTTACGTGCCCTTGGGTTCAGGGCATGACATTGGGTTTCCTATTCCACCTTATATAGAGACTACTATTGCTCCTCCCCCCACCTCCTGCTCCACCTCATCTGTAGACTAATGTTGCTTCTTCTCCACCTCACCTGCTCATACTTCCAGTGGTGATGAGAATAACTACATTATGGATTTGGATGTAGCCAACTGTGCATATTTATATTAGGATTTATTATTATTATTATTATTTTTATACATGTGAGTGTTACTATACCATCTTTTATATAAAAATATAATTTTAATTTATATTGAATTATTTTTTATTATAATTTTATTACATTTGCATTTTATTTATAATTTAGTACATTTAATATTTATATTTTTAAAATATAAAAAATCACCATGCTTTACTAACCGATTTACTGACCGACATTAAATAATTATTATTTTTTCATTAATTTATTGACTTTTTTTACTAAATTTTAATTATTTTTAATATTTTATAATAGTTACTAATCGATTATCTGACCAATAATATTTATTTAATATTATCGTTAATAAAAATATTGACTGATATTATTTATTTAATATTATATTTAATGAAATTACCGACCAATCATCGACAAAGTTCACATTTTAATCTTTTATAAAAAATAAATTTACCGACTAACATTATATGTTTACTAACCATTTTTTGGTTGGTGAATTTATCAACCAATAGGAAATTTGGTCAATGATGTTTTATTGGCAAGATTATACTAAGCATCTTTTTCAGTCAATAATTGGTTAGAAATTTGTTATACCGACCATCTATTCACATTTACTGACCAATATTTTGGTTGGTAAATTGGTAATTTATTGTAGTGCATAACCAATCATCTATAACATAGAAATTAAACAAAGAGTTCATGAATCCCAAAACATGCACACATAAACTGTCACAACCCACTTATTAAGCCGTGATGGTTCTAGGACATAAGGAGACATAAAGTCACCTAAACCCATAAAATCCCGTGTAACTTATAATCCTTTACCATTCATCATATTGAACCTTGTCCAAAGATCGAAACCTAATTGCATTATTACCAACTTCTATTTTGTCATCTACATATAGCCAAATATTCATTATATCATTATAACACTCATCTCATTTACATATGTTCATTACTAATTACACCAATATAAATATAATCACATTATGGTTCTTAATACATATCAATCCCATATCACATTAGTGTTAAACCTTTGATAACCATAGAGCTCTAAAACAATGGTCTTCATAATCAAGAATCACAACTCTTGAAATTAGCAAGACAGCTTCCAAGTGGATGAGTAGGACTTGGAATTTACTTTGCTTACTCGTCAATCTAACCTGAAAATTTTAAATAAGGAATAAGATAAAACTCAGTGAGTATATAATAATACAATATATATGGTGAGCACAAGGACCATTTTCAGGAAGGGCTTTTTATGGCAATGGAAAATTTTCAATCAATGTTGTCATTGTAGTTCAATTTCTCATTTAAGATGAAAACATCATCTTTAGCAGAAACAATATTTTTCTTAGAAGCAGAATTCTTCCCATATATACAAATTAAAGAGTGGTGGTCTAAGCCTTGCTCACTCACATGCATCACATTATGTAAGACTAATCAGGTTTTACGATTAGGTGTTCCCCCTAATAGATGTTAGGTACTCTCGCTTTACTTGCAGGCTTATACCAAGTGCATAATGTCTAGTATATTTCCTCACACCAAAGATAATTTCTACTTATTCAAGGGTTTCAATGAAAGACATATCCAAGGTCTACAATAGGAAATTAATGGAAAATAATTTGGCATAGTAATCATTCCTATCATTGAGCAAAACATAGTACCAAAGCAAAAGGCTCATCATGGTCAATATTATATAAAGAAGATATGGATTCCCAAAGGGTTCAACAATCAATAGGAAACCATATGTCAAATGTCATTTCAAGTACATGTCAAGGAATGGTCATTCAAGCAATGGTTACAAGCAATAAGGCATGATTACATTATATTATTAAGTACTCACCTTGGACTCCTTTGCTCCTATTTACGTTTAACTTGATGTAAGTGGTGCTCCTTGCACTCTTAGACAATATCCTTATCCTTATCTTTAGATTCTACACATTTGCATTTCAGTTACATATTAATTAATAATTAATGATGTTACTAATTATACCTTATGCTTGTTTTATTACTTCAACTCACAATGGAGATGTATCAATAGAGTCTTATACATTTTTATATATATTCTTGTTCTTGATCATTTCCAAGCTAGATTCCTCATTCAATTTCATGACTTCAAGTTCAAATTTCAAAATTCCCAATTAATAAGTGCATGAATTTCTATGTTTTGCCCCTTGATTTAGCATGTTTTATTCTTTAAATTGAGTTTAATTTGTTTGTTCAAGTGCTTTTTAGAGTAATTTCTAGGAATTATTCATATTTTGGAATGTCATGATCATTTGAGCTCAAATTGCAGTTAAAATCGAGAAATGGTGCAATTTTTGGGTAATTTTGGCTATGGCCATGTCCATGGCCTTAGGTATGGCATAAGAGCCTAATTCTAGTAACTTTACATACCCAAGAGCCACGGGCGTGTCCCAGGCCGTGTGATGCTATAGAGTTCCATTAACTTTGAACACCTTATAGTATTTTGAGTATAACTTCAGCTATAGAGGTTTGATTGAGGTGGTTTAGATACTATTGGAGAGCTAAGAGAAAGAGATATAAATAAGAAGAACAAGAATTCCATTTCCTTCATTTTCTGATCTAAAATTAGCATGCAATCCTCATTTTCTGACCCAAAATTGGCATGCAATCCAGATATTGTATCTTAGCACCTAGTCTAGCTATACTAACATGGCAAAAATTGGCCAATCCATGCTTAACACCTATCTAAACCCTAAAGAGCCTCAAAGCACTATAAAAGGACATATTTACATTAGAAAAAGAGAGCTCTTTCCTAGGTTTTTAGCAGCCACCCTCACAAAGAGGTGAGAGAATTTTGTGCAGAATTTTCATGGTGAAGATCCACTATGCTGCAGATTTTGAAGAGGAATGAAGATCGAAGCAAGGATTTCTCATCATCCATGGATTTTTTGAGTTTCCTTTACCTTCTCTTTTATTCTTTATTTCAATTCTCTGTTATGAACTAATTTTTTGTTTGTCTAGATAAAGACCCTAGTTCTTAATTGTATAAACTGAATAATTTGTTTTGAATCAATTTATCTTTGGATTGTTTTATTTATGATTTATGATATTTATTCTCATTGACAATTGCCAGTTTGTTGATTAGATATTGTTTCTATATTGGATGAGTAGAGATACCCTAATATAGATAGATCACTCATGGGAACACAGGGTTGATTGGGGTGCTAGAGATAGACCTACAAGACTTCTTTGGATGTTAATCTCTTGAATTTAATGTTGCTCCTATTTGATTATAGGTTGAGAAGAGATTCCCCTATAATACTTAGGAAGTTAGGGATTTAATCACTTAAGAAAGGTTTTATCTAATTTAGTGAGAGTCCAATTCAATTCATTGTTTGAATGATTCATACCATTGTTCTTGATATGCATAAGAGGCTAGGGGAATTCAATATTTAGATGAACTTCACTATTGATTTTCTATCATCTATCCTTTATTGCTTTCATAGATTAGTTTTAAATATTTTAGTTTAATTAATCTTGAAGTTGGTTTAACTAGATAATAGTTTAAGTTTTGAACTAGTACTTGTGTCGATATCTCTGTGGATCAACCTCATTACTGCTATATGACCTAAACGATAGGTGCACTTGCCTAGAATTAGTCGTCAAGCTATTATAAATGTAAAACTCCTGGTGTTGCAAAACGCGCATCACCAATTTTTTCATAAACCCTAGAATTTAGGGAAAATTATCAATTTCCTAAAGCTTAACTTAAATTAACCATAAATTCACCAAATTAATACCTAGGCAATTAATTCCTACTAATTATCTTGAGTTACTTTACTCTCATTCATATGAATCCTAACTTGTCCCACTTAAGTCAAATTTGGGGAAACTTATGATTCCTTATCAAATCTTCAAATTAATTATGGAAATATGAAATTAGCATAATATAAAACATATATAATTACTAAATTATCACAATATAATATTAAAACACCAAGTTCCCCTTTTAACTATGTTTATGCCTCTAAGATTTTCAAGTCTTAAATCAAGTGTCCAAAATTCATTTTAACACTTCTATATCATTTTTCTTCATCTAAAATAACTATAGATGTATCCAATTAGAATTTAGAACACTTCCTTATTCATTCACTATTATGGGCCAAAATTTTCTTATGGTGTAGGAAGGATTTTATGCAACTAAAATACTAAAATCAACCTTAGAACATAGAAAAGAGAAGACGAACAAGATTTCTCACCTTGGTTAGCTTTGGTTTGCTAAGGTTCTTGTTGCTATTGGTGTAGAGAGAGAGCTTCTTTTGTTATTATGTAACTTTGGTCATGGGAACTTTAATCCAATGACTAAGATTTAATCTTGATGGATGGCTATGATTTGATCAAGTTGGATGGCTAGGATTTTCTCTACAATTATGATGTTCATCATATGGTTTTGGAAGTAGCAAAAATGAATGTAGACTTTGGTGTGGATGAAGTGAGAATTCAAGTTAGAAAAGGAATTAACTTAGTCAAGAATGGTGGTTTCCAAGTCAAAATTAATGGCTAGCTTTTCCAACATCAAACTTAACCTTAGTTGGCTATTTCTAACTCTAGTTAAATGTATGTTCATCTATCCTTGGGCCTTGTGGGCTGGCCATTCAATGGGCTTGGGCATTTGAGTCCAAAAGCCCATTAACGAATCTTTATATGCACATTTCAAGCTTGGTACTTAATACATTTTTCATTTCATTTCTTTCATTTTAATATACATATTTCTACCTTCCAATATCACTATACACTCTAGACATTGCTAGATAAATCTTGATCACTCTATAGTACCCATTTTCTAGCCTTTCATTTGCATTGTTCATGTATGTAAGTCATATAGACTCACTTGGTCAAACTAAGTTTGACTTTCATTGTACCATTGTAACTTTGATTGAAATCAACTTTTCATGTCACTATTATTATCTCCTAATGATTTAAGAGATGTTAGTGCCTATTCACTGGCACTTTAGATTCACATTTTAAATAAATTATTAACATAGTCACATTAAGTCAAACTTGGTTTGACTTCCATTTTATCATAAAAGTGCTTATCGAAATCAATTACATTCTTCACTCATTGTCACATTATTCATTTAGAATTTGCTTCTTATGATGTTTTTATGATTTTTAATGTGCTAGGGAGGCTTTGAATGGCACAATATATGAACATTATGGTGTCTCCATTGCTAACTCTAATAGGTTAGGGAGACCTTGGGTATTACATTCTACCCACCTTTAGAAAATTTATCCTTGAATTTTCAAAACAAATACTCTTGCTTCATAAAGCAATTGACAATACTTAGGCTATATGTCTCAGTTGTTTTCTCATATACATTTATTATCTCCATGGATTTTCGATCATTTCCTAACTATCTTTCTTATTCCAATTTCTCTGATGAGTCCTCTTTAATAACAATTATTATATCGTAAGATCTATTATGAAATCAATGTTATATCAATTTTCTAACCCATCAAATATGTAATATCTCCTTTCTCATTTAACATACTATAAGTCTATTTCTTCATGTCAACTCATCATAACTTAAAAATTCTTAGAGCACTATACAGAGATCTTATCATTTCTTTGTAAGTCTCTAGAAGAGTAACTTAAAATGTTGCAATCCCATATCTAATGGTTATGGTCACTCTTAATATTCATTACAATTTACTAGTATCAATACTCTAACAAATTATTTCTGTTTCTTCTCTTCTCGCTTATTATTAAAGGATTCCTTCTATATTTAATCAGTTCTTAATCATATATGTCTATAAGGAATTGATTATTTACCTTACTAACCCAAATTGTCAATCAATTTGCCTTTTGTTATTGATACGTCAGGATCATTACTTTATCATCTTCTGAACATACAGTATGTACATAGTTATGTATAAATAAGAAACATAACAAAACTTACTTTAAATCCTTCATTAACTTACATGTCCTATCTCCATATACCAATTCCATAACTTTTACATCAAATTTTTATAATGTTATAGCATCTCAAATCAACATATAGACATTCTTAGATTCTTCATTATTACTAATTGTCTCAACTACTCCAAGGTTCAATATTCTTGTTATTCTTATACTTGCTCATATATACATGCCCATGTACATACTGACGCAATTGAATGTATAGTTATTTCCTTATACGCATAATTCATCCTTGTCATTTCTTCACTTATGAGTATTATCCTTATCTTAAAATTTGGAAATTGATTCTTTTTTACTTTTTCCTTAATTTCATCGATTACAGTTCCCTATTCCTTAAGTCTTATATTTCGCTTGTGGCCTTCAACTTTTCATACAATGCTTTAACAATATTTGTGTTTCATCCCTTTTTAATCATAATCCTTTGTCTGGCAGTTATTTCTAATTTCTTATTAATAGATCTTGTTGAACATTACCATATGGAGGGGTCTATATTCACACACAATAAGGTAGGATAAATTCTCGCTAACCCTTTTACAAATGGTATTGATGCATCTGTGCCAAAATTCCAAAAATTCTTCAATTAATATTCCTTTGCCCAATAAAAGGTGATCTACTTGTCTCAGCATTAGATATAAAACATATATGTTGAAGCAAGTTCACTCCTAATGGGTTGTGACCTATGTTTTCCAACTTAGTTGTCCTATTTTTAGCTAATTAAATTAATGTCAGAAATCAACATGGTTTTAGATTTGGATTTCAAAGTTTGCATTATCATTAAAGCATTTTGGCAACAAGATATCTATTATCAAGTAACTACCTCATATCATACCCTTTCTCGTTTTACTTTACTTGTAAATTTATCACAATAAATCTCATGTATTTGCACTACTATTTTGATCCAACTACCTTTTTGTTCCTTGTATCTTATAGTTTGATCTCTCTTTTTCTTTTCCCAAGAAGATTCATTTATCTCTTAGTAAGGTCTTCCTATTGAGCTTAATAAAGCATGTATATTCTTTTATGTTTTCAAGTTCTTCTTATAATGCATCCAATCAAACTTGATCATTATCTATGTCATGTACCTCAATTTTAATTGTTTTTGATATCATATTTATACATTTCTTTCTCCTTTACTTGTTTTTCTTACTTGATGATCAAATTATCACTCAACTTTCTTTCTAATTCCTAAATTATATTTTGATAAGTACAATGGAGAAATACAATTTCACTTAATCAATGCAATCCCTTAGTATATTCTAATGTGGTTATCTGAATTTTCATTTCTATCATTCAAATATATAGCCCTTTTTTTTATCTAAGAAAATTTTTAATACTTAGATGACATTCCTTATCCTCCTTTCATACTTCATCTTTCAGTATATTTAAGCATCTCTATTATTAAACTTGTTTTTACTTTCCTTTTCTCATATCCAGAGCATTTGAGGATCGTGTTACAGACGTTATGAGACCACTAACTCTATGCGAAGTTCACCAACTCTACGTGAAGTTATCTAAGTGTAAGTTTTGGATGGAATCCATCAATTTTCTTAGGCATGTAGTAAGTAAAAAGGGAATTCAAGTTGATCCCAATAAAGTGGAAGTAGTAGCCAATTGGCTATAACCTATAATAGTTTTTGAAGTTCGAAGTTTCTTAGTTATGGTCGGCTATTGTCGCAGGTTTGTACAAGACTTCTCTAAGATAGCATCACTATTGACCAAGTTGACTAGGAAACAAGTTAAGTTTAATTGGGAGGAGTCCTATAAAGAGAGTTTCTAAAGGCTCAAGAAGTGTTTGATATCAGCTCTAGTTCTGGCTTTACCAGAAGGTGAGGAAGGGTTCACGGTCTACTACGACGCCTTGAGAATAGGACTTGGATGCATCTTGATGCAAAATGGTAAGGTCATTGCCTCTGCATCATGACAACTCAAAAAGCATGAAGTGAGTTACTATAATAACCCACACCCACCCTAGGAGTTTTCATGACCAATTTGCTTGAATTTAGAACTATTAAGACTAAGTGTGTGTTTTTGTGAAAATTGATGTGTTATGTGATTGACGGCTATATGACATATTTGACTAGCTATAATATGCCTAATATGAATTATTATGAGAAATAAGTAATTTATATGAAGTACATGAGCATAAAATAATTTATTGCACCTAAAATGAAATTTCATGCAAAAAGCGATTTTTAAGTATAAAATAATTTTTATGAGCATTTTTAAATAAATATTTTGGGGGAAATTTTAATGAAAATGATAAGAAAAATATTTTATTTTTAATTACCTACAATCATCCCATAAAATAAATAAAAAGACCAAATTCCCAAAAGCCCACTACACCAAAATACTCTTCACCTAGTTCATTAAAGGTAATCTTAGAAATTGTCCAAAACCCTAAATATATAAGATAAATTTAGCAATCCCTTATATCGAGAAACCACCATTCTATTATTTCATTATTTTGGCAGAAAAATTCTCTCAAAAATATTCTCCCAACCGAAATTCACAAAATACCTTCAAACCTTACGATTTCTTGAATGTATTAGTAAGTTTTTCTCTCCTTTCAATTTATTATTTAATTTCTATGAAACTAATGATGAGAAAATTATTTTAAACTAAATATTTACTATTTTATTGATTAAATTCAGCCTAGGTGAGTTTTTGGAAGAGAAAATGATTTTTCTATCCAAAACACAAACCTCTCTACCCGAATCCTCTAAAGGTAAATCCTAAAACTCAAAATTAAAATTTTCATGTATAAACTCAAGGGAGGCTGCCAATTTGTACATATTTATGTTTTAAATGGATTTTTGTTGTGTTTGAATGAAAAATATTGATTTAAAACATATTTTTGTATATTACTATAATGACTGAAAAGTTTCAGAAAACAAAGAAATTTATAGTTTTCGTCCTAGAACTTAAAAACTAGAAATTTTCATGTGTATGAACCCTAGGGGCTGCTGATTTGTATGATTTTGTATCCTAAACTAATTTTTGTTATGTTTGGATGAAAAATAATGGTTTAAAGTATTTGTTTACATATTGCTGTAATGACCGGAAAGTACCGAAAACAAGATAAAAGCATGGTTTTCATCCTAAAATATAAAGTTGAAAAATTTTCATGCATATATAGATATATGAGTGCCAATTCCTATGGTGTAGTGTTCTAAAATGATTTTTGTTTTGATTACATGAAAAATCCTGGTTTAATCCATGTTTTTGCATATTACTATAATGAACAAAAAGTATAAATAGTAAGAAAATTCAGGTTTACCTTGAATAGGGCATTCGGCCTACTTGGGAATTTTCATTCCAATGTCTATAATTTTTATATAATGTATTTTAATGATTATTGACATGTATATATGAATGATAAATGATTAAATTTTATGTTGGTTAAAGGAATAACTCTAGACAAGCCTAGAGGCGATTTGGTATACTTAGGGTATCTGAACCCCATGTTGTGATTAATGTGCGAATATAATTAAGTAATATGGAAATAGGTTTTATGATGAGTTAATAATTAATTGATGATCTTAAATTGATAAAGAGATTGATTGAAAAAATTGGTCATAAGAGATAAGCATGATACTTGAAAGGTTACTTGTAAGTTGACATGTATGGAAGTGTTACGTGTATTAAGTTGAATGTTAAAGTGAACTGATATTAAGATTATCATACTATGCTTGACTTTAGAAAGGTCTTGGTATGAATTATAATGTGTTCTCATATGAACCTACAAAGGCTAAATGTGCAAGACTTTACAAGTTAATGTGTTATGTGCAAATAATAAGTGCATTTCTATATGCAACTTTAAATATATTAAATGTTATATATGCATGGGATAGTTATGGGATAGGATAATATGATGATTAAATAAATGCTAAGTATTGAATTAAATATTATGTTAGAGCTTAAGGAGTTTTAGAGGTTCAAAGGTTATGAGTACTAGGAGCAAAGGAACCACAAGGTGAGTAAACATTATATTCATGTTATAAGTGCAAGTGATTTTGTTATGGGAATCTTTAAGACTCTTGAAACCTAAGTCTTTTCCTACTTTCAATTATAATTATGTGATTTCTTTGTTAAGCTTAGGTTACCAATGGACAATTGGTCTAAAGCTATTAATGTTTATTCAATGATACGAAAGACCCTTGGTAATTGTTGCCTTCCCTACTTTCTTTCAGGAACTACACTATTATTGTATCTTTTTTTTCAAAAGTTAAAATGCTATTGCTATTGTGATACATGTTATTATTATCTAAAGTGTTATTGTCATATATGATTATCATTAGCTCTAGCTATGGTACCTCTAAACCTTTTATACAGAAATCCTCATGCTGATACAAGTGATCATCGAAACCTATGCGCATGGTCTTAACCCAATGGATAGGGGCAAAGTATCCACCTCAGCTAGAAGGGGCAATTATAGCCATGGAGCCTGATCAGTTTCACGACTCTTTATAAGTGATGGGTTGGGAGCTGGAATTTGGTATGATGCTGCCTCTCCCTTGAGTGAATCGAGCAGGGTCTTCACCCACTAATATATGCGAGTGAATTGAGTAGGGTCTTCACTCATAAGTAATAAGTGTGATTTCTGCAAACCTTGTTAAATTACAAACTTTGAACCATGCGTTATGAATCATGAATTGTGAATCGTGAACTATGTGTTGTAAGCTATGGGCCCTTTTTAAGGGAATATATGTTATTGTTTAAGCTATGTTGTTCACTTATTGAGATCATCTATCTCACTCCTTTTCCTTGTGTGGTTCCAGGTGAGCAGTATGAGGAGACAAGGTGATCGCTCAAGCAACCTACTCTGCTTAGAAAATTTCCTTATCAAGGTTACTATAATGCTATATATGAAAAGTCTTCTTAGATGCTCTAGGAGTTTCATTATTGGATTATTAATTATTTGATAAATTGTTTGGAGTCTTATATATTCTTTTTGTATGGATTATATTTGAAAGGATTTTTAATTTATGCTTTTGCTAATTAAAGTTTTCCTTATTATTGGATATTTAAGTTAATGTATGAGGTTTTGGTACGATCCTAGGCAGTATTATATATTTATAAGTGGGTTCTACAGGCATGGGTGACCTTATATCTTCTCGTTTTTTAAGACTGTCATATCTCTAAAATTAAGATGTGACAATTACCCTACTTATGACTTAGAATTGGCTATAGTAGTGTTCACTCTAAAGATCTGGAAACACTACATGTATGAAACAAAGTGCGAGATCTATACGGATCATAAGAGTCTTCAGTACATCTTGAGCCAAAGAGACCTTAACCTAAGGCAGAGGAGATGGGCTAAACTATTTAAGGATTATGATTACTAGATTCTCTACCATCCTAGAAAGGCTAACATTATGGCAGATGCTTTGAGTAAAAAATCAATGGGAAACCTAGCCCATGTGACCGTGCAAAAGAGGCCAATCATAAACAGTTAAGAGGATTGTTTAGTCAGGGCTTAAGGGTAACGATTAGAGAATCATGAGCTATAGTGGCATATTTCTAAGTGAAGTCAAAGTTATTAGAGGAGATAAAGGCTTCACAAGATAAGGACCCATACTTGGTTAAGTTAAGGGATGAGACTGAGAAAGGAAAGAACCTTGAATTCAACGTAGTAGATGGGATTCTAATGTGCAATAAGAGAGTATACGTCTCTAATATGAATGGACTAAGGGAAAAGATATTGAAGGAAGCACATCATACACCCTATTGTGCTCATCCTAGAACTACCATGATATACCATGACGTAAGAGTAAGTTATTAGTGGGATGGACTGAAGAAGGACATGGCTAAGTTTGTGGCATCTTGCCTAACTTGCCAAAAAGTCAAGTATAAACACCAATGACCCTCTGGACTGCTATAAGAGATTAAACTACCTAAATGGAAGTGGAAGTGCATAACAATAGACTTCATAGTTGGTTTACCTAGAACCTCCAAAAGTTATGGCTCTGTATAGGCCATAGTAGACAGACTAACAAAGTCGGCTCATTTTTTAGAAGTTAAGACCACATACTCTGCAACCCAGTATGCACAATTGTATATTGATGAGATCGTGAAACTGCATGGAGTACCAATTTCTATCATCTTGGACCAAGTCACTCAATTCACCTCAAGGTTCTAGCAAAAGTTGCAAGAAGCATTGAGAACACAATTGGACTTTAGTATTGCATTTCACCCTTAAACGGATTTACAGTCTAAAAGGACAATTCAGACACTTGAGGACATGTTAAGAATGTGTCTTAGATTTTAGTGGTAGCTAGGATAAGTACCTACTCCTGATCAAGTTTGACTATAACAACAACTACCATTCGTCCATTAGCATGGCACCATATGAAGTATTGTATGGAAGGAAATGTCATTCTCTAATTTGTTGGGTTGAGCTTGGAGACAAGTATATGGAGATGCCAAAATTGCTCAATGAGACTACCGAGAAGGTACCATTAATACAAGATCGGCTGAAAATAGTCTTCAGTCGACAAAAGAGCTATGCAGACCCTAAGAGAAAGATGTCCATTTTGCTATAAGAGATCACTTCTTCTTAAAGGATAGTATGATATGTGCAAGTGATGAGTGCACTTCTAAGTGCAACTCTAAGTATATGTGAATATTATATATGTATAGGGTAGTTATAGGATAGGATAGCATGATGTTAAGCAAATGCTAAGTAGTGGAAGAATAGTTTAATAAACTTAGAATATAATCCATAAGAAAAGATTAATTCTAAACTCTAATAGATCATCAAATAAATATTATTTCAAAATAAACTCCTAAATAAGAACTCCTAGAGCCATCTAAGAATGATTCTTGCATATCATAATATAAAAATAGACTTGGACAAGGAAGTTTCCCAAGTGGAGTAGATTACTTGAGCTATCACCTTACCTACTCATAATGCTCACCTAGAAATCACACAAGAAAATGAGTGAGATAGATGATCTTAATGAGTAAACAATATAGCTTCCATAATAACACATATCTGTTAGAAAGGGTTCATAGCTTATAGTCCATGATTCATAACTCATGGTTCTTGGTTTGCAATTTAGCAAGGTTTGCTAATATCAAAATTATAACTTATATCATATAGAGTGAAGGCTACTACCTTGTCCACTCATAACATAAATATAGAGTGAAGGCTACTGCTTTGTCCACTCATAACATAAATATAGAGTGAAGGCTACTGCCTTGTCTTCTAGTAACATAAAAGAGAGGTAACAATAGCATTGAAGAATAAAATCATATGTAAAATGGTAGCAATAGAAGTTTAGCTTATTGAATGAATGATAAACAATAGTATGGTTCCAGAAAGAATGTAAGGTAAGGCAACATTCATAAAGGTTCTTTTTTGTCAATGAATGATCAATAATAGTTTCAGACCAATTGTCCTTTGGCAACCTAAGCTTAACAAAGAATTCATATAATTATAATTGAAAATAGAAAAGAACTTGGGTTTCAAGAATCTCAAAAGTTCACATATTATGATAACTTATACTTGTAATATGAACATAATGTTTACTCACCTTATGGTTTCTTAGCTGCTAATACCTATAGCCCTTGCACTTTTAACAATACTCAAGCTCTAACATAACATTATAATTCAATACTTAGCATTTGCTTAACATCATGCTATCCTATCCCATAACTACCCCATGCACATATATCATTCACATATACATGGAGTTGTATTTAGAAGTGCCATCATCACTTGCACATAACATGTTGACTTTTAAGTCTTGCATACTTTGCCTTCTTAAGCTCACATGAATTCACATAATAGTTCATATCAAGACTTTTCCAAAGCCACACAAAAAATCATAATCTTAATATCAATTTAATTCAACTTCTAACTTGGTACACTTAATACTTACCATATATCAACTTAAAAAGTAACCTTAAAAGAGTCATGCTTGTCTCCTTTGTACCAAATCATACCATCAATCTCATAGTCAATTTAAGATCATTAATTCATAATTAATACATCATAAAACCTAGTTTACATGTCACTTAATCATGTACACATATTAGCCAAACATGTCAATTTGGGTTTGGAAACCCTAGGTATGGTCGAATCACTCTAAGTGTTTCCCAGAGTTACTCCTTCAGTCATTATGCAATTAAATCATGCACAAGTCACATACACATATCAACAATCATTAAAATGTACCTTACAAAAATTATAGACTTTAGGATCAAAATCCCAAGGCAGGCCGAATCTATGTTGCCATAAAAAATCATGGATTTTCTTACTTTTCACACTTTCCAATCATTATAATAATATGTAAATGCATGATTTAAACCACGATTTTTCATGTAATCATAACAAAAATCATTTTAGAATATCAAAATGCAGAAATCACCCCCCTATGATCATATGCATGAAAATTCCAACTTTGAGGTTTTAGGGTTCATCTTTGATGTATTTGTGAAAAAAGAGTTGTGTTTATGATTGGAAATTAGTTTCTCCTTCAAAAAAATAACCTAGGCTGAATTTAATAAGAAGAAAAATAGTAAATATATAGCTCCATATGGATTACTCATGATTAGTTTCATAAAAATCAAATAGTAGCTTGAAAGAAGAGAAAAACTTACGATTCTGATCATAAAATCTCAAGGTTTGGAGACACCTTGTGAATTTTGGTTGAGAGAAAATTTTTTAGAGAATTTTCTATAAAAAATATGATGAATAACATAATGGAGGCTACCACAACAAGGGGAGGTCGAATTTTAGGTTAAAATTAGAGTTTTGGTACAAAATTACAAGTTTGCATTAATGAGTTAGGTTAGAAGTATTTTGGTGAGTTAGACTTTTAATCAAATTAATGGGCTGATTTAAATATATAAAAAATAAAATATTTTGCTTATTATTTTCATTAAAATCCTCACAAAAATATTTTATTTAAAATATTTTAAAAATGCTCATAAAAATTATTTATGCTTAAAAATCGCTTTGTGTATAAAAATTCACTTTGTATGCAATAAATCATTTTATGCATTTACACTTCACATAAATCACCTATTTCATATTCAAAATTCATATTATGTATATTAGAACTAGTCTAACATGTCACTTGCTCATAAATCAAATAGCATATGAAATTTCATGAAAGCACACACTTTGTCACAATAGCCCTAAAATCAAACAATTTTTCACGAAACTCCTAGCCCGGGTATGGGTTATTACAGCAAGACTTAGGCTACCACTCTTAAATTTATATGTGTGGGAAGCATTCCGCTTCGAAGAAATTACTATTTCTGTTAAAAGATGTTGATTCCATCTTAAATGAGAAATCTATTCATAATGATAATTTTGATAAACATCACTCCATTGTTATCATGAGCCATCCTAATAATGAACAACATACTCACCATATATATTGTATTATTATATACTCACTAAACTTTATCCCATTCCCTAGTTGTTTAAATTTTTTAGGTAAAGTTGATGAGTTAGTAAGGTGAATTCCAAGCTCTATTCTTCTACTTGGAAGTTGCTTTGCCAATTTAAAGTGTTGTGATTCTTACTATGAAGACTATTGTTTTAGAGCTTAATGGTTACTGAAGGTTTAGTACTAGAATATTATTAAATTTATATGCATTGTAAACTATATCATAATTACTATTATAATAGTGTATTAAGTAATGAGTATTTGGATAATGACATAAAATCCAAATTTGGAAGCTATACGAGTTGAGTATGCAAATGGTATTAGTAAGTATTTGGTAATATGTAAAATGATAAATTAGAAATGGGCAATAAGGAAAGGTAATCAGATTCTGATCTTGGGAAAAGGTTCAACATGATGAATGGTAAAGAATTATAAGTTATACGGGGTTCTACGGGTTTAGGTGACTTTATGTCTCCCTATAACCTAGGACCGTCACAGTTTAATAAGTGGGACGTGACATTAGACCTAATGATTAATTGTGTTTTTGAGCAATAAAATTTCAGATTTTTCAATATGTGCACATATTCTCCATATATGAATCAAGACTCACTAAGAGATAGTATTCCCCACATTCGACATCGCCAGGGGATAATATTCCCCACATTCGACATCGATAAGGGATAGTATTCCCACATTAGACATCGCCAGGAGATAGTATTCACCACATTCGACATTGCCCAGGGGATAGTATTCCTTATAATCGACATCGCCAAGGGATAGTATTCCCCACATTTGACATTGCCAGGGGATAGATTACCTATATTCGATATCACCACAAGATAGTATTCCCCACATTCGACATCGCCACAAGATAGTATTCCCCACATTCTACATTGCCACGGGATAGGAATAGCTTAAAGGGTGCCCAAGATTCCCTACATTCGACATCGCAATAGGATAGGTGTACCTTAAAGGATGCCCAAGATTCCTTATGTTCAAGATCACCATAGGATAGGCAAACCACAGGTATATTATTCCTTAAGTCTTTATTTAAAAAAAAAAAGGGAGGGGGGGGGGGGCGGGGGCAAAGTGCCTTGATAATAAGGTTCAACAGATTATAGGATCCCCTAGAACTCTTTATAAATAATGGGTAAAAAGCTCACCCAATACTCCCTAAAAAGAAGAATCGCCATGAATAAGCAAAGTTATAAAGCTCGTCCAAGACTCCCTAAAGAGAAAATTCGCCATGGGATGGGTGAACTACAGGTTCGCCCAAGATTCCCTAAAATAGTTAAAAGAGAAAATTGCTAAGGGAATAGGTAAGCTAAAAGTTAGCCTAAAATCCTTAAATTAATGATCAGTGAAGAGCTTGCCAAAAACTCTTAAAGTTCAAGTTGTGAAGTTTTGGAAATTGGCAAACCATAAATTCGTCCATAAGCTATAAAATATCCTACAAATATTTACGAAAGTTCTTGGTCAAAATCATTAGATATACCAAACTTGAAAAAATAAAATATACATAAGGAATATAATGATAAAAAGATCGAAAAGTATAAGAGAGGAGTTATTCACCAATAAGATGATCACTTTGAGATAGAATCTCTGAGAATAGAAGTTAATTCCAAGCCTTTGACTCGGGATTAGTGAGGCACACTAAATTAACCAAAAACTAAGAAATTGCTAGAAAACTTGCAAAATTTGCAAAATCTCTAGAAAGAAAAAGAATCAAAAGAGAAAGTGTAGAGAGAAAAATATAAAAATGATAGGGATAGAGAAAAAAGAAGAAAAGGAGAGTGGCGGCAGAAAAGAAAAAAAAAACTAAAAAAACAAAGTAAAAGGTGAATACCCGATTTATGAGGTGTAGTGTAGAAACCAAAAAGAGTTTTTCCTCAAGAGAACAAAATTTGTACAACTATCTTTTTGAAATAATTATAAAGTAACAAAAACAGCGCTATAAATATTTTCAGAAAATGACCTATTAATAAGATCACCTTCTTGATGGATCACCTTATGATAAGATCTCTAGAAATTGAAGTGATTCTGAGCCTTTGATCGAGAACTAGTGGGGGGATATATGTTATATACTTATTTGAATTGGTCATCCTATGTGAGTTAAGAGCTCGCCTAAAGAGTCCATATCATACTTGACCACTAGCAGAAGGAATTCTTGTCTAATTATAATATAGCTATAGGAAATCCATTTATAAGTAAGATATTATAACAGGTGAATCCTTTTCTAATAAGGATTTACATCATAAGATATTACTATAAATAACCCTTAAATCTTCATAAGGAGGTAACTTTGAACTCTTAACTCTAAAACATTATAATACACATACTCTTCATAAATCATAATTTTACTAACTTTAGCATAGTAGTGGTCCCTAGGCAAATCGCCTAGGCCTTTAATTTTTTTTCTTGCAGATATCGAAGATAGCCTAACAATGTGCTTGAAATTGGAATTCATCTTGAGTGCATAACTATTCAAGGTATCAAGAAGCCTCACTTTAACTTATATTAAGCACTAATTAGGAGCTAAAGAATTCAAGGTGAGTACTTAATATCATAATATGACTTGTGCCGTAATTATAATCAATCATTGTTCTACTCACATTCCATTGAATCGTATTACATTTTTATATTGAGTATGAATTATCCTATTGATCATTGAGCCATTGAATCTATTATTTCCTTATGCCATTCGACCAAATGAGCCCACTTCATATTGAATTGACAATGTGACCATCGATAGGAATCCACTTGTATATTATTATTTGTTCCATTGAATTCCTTCATGGATTATATTTGGCTCTTTTTACTGATATTGTAATGAAGCAGAAATTCCCTTCTAATGTGGGGTAATACATCAGATCTTGTGCACTTGGTATAGACCTATGAGTAGGACGAGAGTATCTAAAAAAAAAAATCTTACATAAGACTCGATAAGTCTTACGACAGTAATATGTGCTCAAGTGAGTAAGGCACTAACTGCCACTCACCTGATTTACTAATTTATATGTGGGAGGCATACCGCTTCTAAAAATTGATGAATTTCTGCTAAAGATATTGCTCCTATCTCAAAAGAAAAATTGATATTCTATGTTGACAATTTTGATTAACATCGCATTATTTCTATAAGAACTACCTTTATTTATACTCCAAAATCTTCATGATGTATTATGTTATTATGTACTCATTGAGCTATATCTCATTCTTTAGTTTTTAAAAATTTTTAGGATTAGTAGATAAGTCAGCAAGGTAAATTTCAAGTCTTGTACTTTTGCTTGAAAATTATTATGCTATTCTGCATATTTGAATCTTGATTACACAACTCCATTGTTTATATTTTACAGTTCCATGCCCACGAGGATTTTAGAATTAATATGATACTAGGTATTATTTAATGTAAATTATACTGCATCTTATAGTTATGTTACAATACTTAAGTAATTGTTATGCAGATGGTAATAAGATTAAGGGAAAATGAGAATAAAATATATCAAAAGTAATATGGTACTAAAATCAAAAATGAAAAAGAAATATGTTCTAATAAAGGAAATGATAAAGGACATGCAAGTGTAAAAGATACCATTGATAAATGAATAATGTGAATAAGTATTTAAATGGCAAGGAAATGAAAAAAATGATTATATGATAAGATAATGCAGGTTCTGATATTGGGATATATCATATTAATGGTAAAAGTAATGTGATAACAAGTTAAATAGGTTATGTGGATTTAGTTAACCTTACATCTTCTTATACCATAGGACCATTGTGGCTCAAAATTATTGGGTCGTGACACATATAAATAGCGTGACCAACTCTTCAAGAAAAGGGACTAATGATGATGCACACTTTGAAAGTGTATCCTTAATCTTTATGGATAAGGATATAAGGGATTCATCTTATTAAGATACAGACATAAAAGGAGCTTCTTTATTAATAGCTGATAGTCACATATCCAGTCTTTAGCAAAGAGATTTACACAATTATAATAAGTGAATATTATTACATCTCAATCAATGAATATTGTTGAATTAGTTACGAAGCTAGCACGTCAAGAGGCATTAACACAATCATTATATAAACCAAACTCATCATTAGCTAAAGACATATTATATGTTCTCATCTTCTAGCTCACATAATTATACTAGCTTTTCCTTCTTTGTTGACTTTAGCGTCAGAGGTTTTGCTAGACACCAAATTTAGCTCACCAATGGTGTATTCTTTGCTCTTGTAGGAGGGTTCAACTCATTTAAAGATTTTTTCATTTATGGTCATCATTTTGGGAATCATCGAGTGTATTGATAAAACAATTTATTTATGTGTTCCATCAATAATTTAATAAAAAATAAGAAAAAGTAGAAAACAATTTCTTAATTAAAAATAAGAAAAATAATTTCGAGCAAAGCACTTGATTGTTTGGTAGAGAGAATAAGAAGACATAGTAGTTATCCCTTCCATTATCAACCATTATCGTCACTAACTAAATCGATGAATAGAAAATTTTAGGTGCAATGTGTGTAAAGATCATCATTTTTTTTAATGAAAATGATTTTATTTTAATTTTTTAATTTCTTATATTATTAAATTATTGATGGATCTGAAAAAATATTTTTTTTATTGTGTAAAAATATCAATTAGAAGAGAAAACTGTATAAGGAGGGTGTATTTAAAAAAGATTTTTAAAAATGTTATAAACTTTTTTTAAGTGAATGATTTTTGCAGAATTCATGGATTTTTAATGACTTTTGTAAAATTTAGAAATTTATGAATGACTTTTAAAGATTTTATTTTAAAAAACTTTTATAGATATTAGTAGACTTTCAATGATTATTATTGCGAATCAAACTAATTAAGTTTTTGAAAAATTTAACATTTTTCAAATTTATATATGATCTATAAATAAGTTTAATATTAACTAATTCGTTATTTTTAAATTTTTTAACTGAATATTGTTGTCTTAATTAATACATGCGTTACAATTTTTACTATCATAAAAATAATTCTAGTCATGTTCTCAACCCATTAATTTTCATTCCACAATCAATTATTAAACTAGAAGACATATTATATAATATAAGCATCAAATATTGTGTGCCAATAAATATATGGATTGTGCATAACAAAATAAAGATAAATAATTTTTTGCTTGACTATATGTAGAGACTGGAATAGAATAAATTCATGATTTATGATTTCATTACTCTAATGGGTTTTATAAGTAAACTCATGTTTTTATATATTTAATTTGAGATGCAAGCTATATTAATGAGGGAAAGTGAATTGGTTTTTATATTTGTGTATTACTTGTGATTAAAAAAAAAAAAATCTATAAAAATCTTAGGGAAAAGTGAAAGAGAATTTTTGAGATTTTTTATTCATATAATTACATAAAAAGTCATTAAAAGTCTATTATTTATAAAAGTTAATAACTTTTTTAATATCAATTTACTTTTATAAACTTTAGAAAAATTGTAATTAAATACTTTTTGATTTCTATAAACTTTTTTAAAGTTTTTAAAAATCATTATCAAATATCGCTTGACTTTTATAGAGTATTTAAAAGTAATCATTAAATATCTCATAACTTTTTAGATCTATAAAAATTTTTAATTGTCCTAATCTAATATACCTTTGTAAATTTTTTTAATTTAATATTTCAGGGTGTAATTATAAATAAAATTATCTAAAAATTAAAAATAAGATACAATAACAATGCAGAGTAAAATTGAGGGCAAATTATTGTGCATCAGCCGAATAATGAACGCGAGGTATATAAAAGAAGTAAAGAAGCCATCACTTCACGCATTTTTATCCTTGTGCCTAAGGACCAAAAGCCGTCTTTCACGTTTCCCCATAGAAGCGATCATGTCATTCGCCGGAGATCCCACCGCCGAAGGCACCGGAGCGAAACTTTTCCTCTGCTACAAATGCAACCGCACCGTCAATATAACAGTCTCTGCTTCGTCTGACCCATCGTGTCCCATCTGCGGTGAGGGCTTCCTGGAAGAATATGAAAACCCTAACCCTAACATCAATTCCCAAAACCCAAACTCAAATTCTTTCTCTGACCCGTTTTTCTCATTCCCGGACCCTATCTCTACCCTTTTGCCT
The DNA here is from genome assembly GCA_947687605.1 of Reutealis trisperma. Taxonomy (NCBI): domain Eukaryota; kingdom Viridiplantae; phylum Streptophyta; class Magnoliopsida; order Malpighiales; family Euphorbiaceae; genus Reutealis; species Reutealis trisperma. The sequence continues at coordinate 170,300 of CANTUT010000513.1, read as the reverse complement.
CTCCTGTTCTCATCTTCCACCACCATCGATTTCCAAAACGCTAACCTTTTTGGAAATGCCCGAACTGCTACTTCTGATTCAGATGCATTCAATCCGATGGATTTTCTGCGAAACCATCTCCAGAATCTCCACTCAGGTGGGGCTCGTATCCAGTTTGTCATCGAGAACCATCCCTCAGATTCAGGGTTCCGCCTGCCAACAAATATTGGTGACTACTTCATTGGACCAGGGTTAGAGCAACTGATTCAACAGTTGGCGGAGAACGATCCCAACAGGTATGGGACGCCTCCAGCGTCAAAATCTGCTATTGACGCTTTGCCTACTATCAAAATCACCGAAGATTTATTGAATTCGGAGATGAATCAATGCGCTGTTTGCAAAGACGAGTTTGAGAAGGGAGCTGAGGCAAAGCAAATGCCATGTAAGCATGTATATCACAATGACTGTATACTACCATGGCTGGAATTGCATAATTCATGCCCAGTTTGTCGGTATGAGTTGCCCACGGATGATGCTGACTATGAGACTCGGACGCAGGGGGCCCAGGAAAGTCAGGGAAGTAATGGAGCAGGAGGTGCCGGTGATAATCGGACAGTGGAGAGGCGATTTAGTATTTCGCTCCCATGGCCGTTTGGGAGACATGGGTCCAGCAGTGATGGTGGAGCTGGTGGCCAAAGTAGCACTTGAAGATTTTGGGTCGGTGATTGTGCGTGTATGTGTTTCTTTAATTTTACACGTTATTTTGCTTTTGATTTACTTCTCTTCTTGAATTATGGTATGGTACTGTGACTAATTGCTCATTGGATTTTAGATCTTATAATAATATGTTTATGATTTTCATTTTCAGAAATACAGAGAATTTTAGAAATGTGATAACTTTATTTTTTTTTTTTTTTGGTTGTTGTTGTTGTTTGTGCAATGTCTAGGCAATTATGGGTGTTTATGCAGCACAAGTGGGAAGACAAAATTTAGGGGATTTAATGAACTAAAAAACACTGAGGAAATGCAATGTGAACAGTTGAAGGCGGATAATCTACTCTTGAGTTTAGTTTGGTTATATGTCTGCATGCCTGGTTTATGTTGGACTAATTAATCAATTCCATGAGTCAAAAATGAAGTGATTTAACATGGGCTCCAGTTGTTTCACAAAAGAGTTCTACCCTTGTTGAATATCTATAACATAGTGTGGGGTAATTAGCAGATGCCTTAGGAAACTCTGTTATTTATGAAATCGCTGCTACCTATCACTGATAATCATGTTGTTCCTATTTTAGAATTGGCATGTTTTGTCATTTATTATTAAAAACTTCTCCTTGAGGTCGTTAGGCTATTCTAGGATGGATCTCTTAGTTATTTGGAACTTTATCGGTACATATAACTAATGTGATTCTTTATTTGCTTTCTTTTCCACATGCTTGAAATGAAGAAAGTAAACAGAATTTTATGAAATTTTAAGTACCGTTTGTCATGTGCATACATTGTGGTTGTGTTGCTTGAATGGTATAAATGTAATCATCATATCATGTACATAGGAACTTGAGTTCTTTGTTTCTGATTTACATTAACTTGTGTAGTCATAGGATGAACAAAGTTATATATATATATATATATATATATATATATATATATAACTTTGTTAGGAAAATACATAAGATTACAAATCATTAAAAAATATCAGGCTAATGAGTTTTGACTAATCTCAAAGATTTGGTTATTATGAACTGACCTTCCCATTTTTCACAAGTTGACTATTGTTCTAAATTAATTTAAATAGGTGAAATTATTGCTGCATGTTCTAGCTGGTATGATAGCGGCCCATGACAGAACCTTAGTCATTTGGGAAAATTTTTATTATTATTTTTTTTGGTCCCACTAACTCTAAAGCGGGACCCATATGTTAAGTTGTTGAATACTTCACCATTCACCATTCCCTTTATATATATATATATATATATATATATATATATATATATATATATATATATATATATGTATATATATATATATATATATATATATGGGGAGGGAGGGAGAGAGAGAATGTATATAACTTGGATTTGGATTTAAGGAAGAGGAAGGGCAGCCCATGTAATCCCTTCCCATGATTTTGGAGCTGGAGAAATGTATTGTTTGGATGGCGAGAAAGTGAGGGAAAATCCGGCAAAAACTGTATGATCTATCTAATTGTCCAGTTATCAAGCACAGGGAATAGACGGAAAGTGTTTTAACTACTCAAATTGAAGGAGGGAAGGAGGGGGAGAGAGAGAGAGAGAGAGAGAGAGATTTTATTATATAATAATAATAATAATAATAATAATAATAATAATAATAATAATAATAATAATAACCCTAGTCAATTGGGATTTTTTTTTTAATTATTTTGGCCCTACTTGAAAGAATACAACAACAACAGTATAAAAATGGAGGTATGAGAGAAAGAAGTGAAATAGAGAGAGAGAACATAATAAGATTGAGAAAAAAAAAAAAAAAAGATGATGGAGATGGGAGAAAAAAAAAAAGAGGGGGATAATATGCTTAGAAAAATTCTGTGTTTTGTAATTATAATTTAATTTTTCTTAATTTGTGAGTATTTCTAGTTAATTTGATAATTTTGATTACTATTTATTACTGTTTTTGCTAACCTCCTTGTTTGGTGGCTGAGAAACTGATGAAAATGGTTGTAGAGCCTAAAACTCAAAAAAATAAAATTCTATGTTTTGTAATTATAATTTAATTTTTCTTAATTTGCGAGCATTTTTCTGGTTAATTTGATAATTTGGATTACTAGTTATTACTATTTTTGCTAACCTCCTTGCTTGGTGGCTGAGAAACTGGTGAAAATGTTTGCAGAGCCTAAAACTCAAAAAATAACATATTAGGATGGCCTTAATTGGCATAACTAATCCAATCATAATACCTTTAGTACTTGAACAAACAGTGAAGCAGAAGCCTCCATTTCATGCCTAAGTAAAGGTACTCCAATTTCAATTCCATTTCCATACCTACTCTCCATCAATGATATAGAATTGATTCCGTCTATGAATGCAATCTCCATGTTCTATGATTTTCCCCATCCAAAATCTTCTTCATAATATGTGAACCTTGGAATCAAGTAATCCCAAATTTTTCCACTTTTGGACTAGCGTATCTCAACCTTTCATCTTCTTTACTCCTTGGAAAAGTTCCTTTTTCTTTGATAACACCATAGTTGTTAAAGGTGCGCCTAAGGCTCAAGGCACACCAGGCTCATCCCCTTGTGCCTCAATTTGCCAAAGGCGGGCGATGTCACAAAGGCGCACGCCTTGGTGCGCCTTGAGCCTCAGGCAAGGCACCTTACAGGCGCGCCTTTGTGACATTATGTATATTTGTATTTTTTTTTTTAAATAAAGTGTGAAATAATTGAAACAATTGATTTAAGTTTGAAAATAACTTATGATAGGTCTAACCACACTCAATTTTTTAAATAAAAGGAAGGATAGAAAAAGGAATTAGGGCAAGAAGAAGTTGATCCAAAAAACAAAAAGGAAAAAGAAAAAGAGAATAGTTGGCTCAAAATCATGGTCAATCTTTCCATTCTTGGCATTCATTCACCCAAACATTTCTTCTTTTACCTTGATGGGTCATATCTCTTGCCTTAATTTGGGTTATCTTTCACATATTTTGTTTCCAGTCATTGATCCTCTCTACTATTTACTTTTCTAAGTTTAACTTTCTAAAAGACACAACAATATTAGGTAAATATTTACTATGATTTCTTGAGGTCCTAAAATCTGTCTATATAAGTTATTATATTAGATTGATATGGACAAGCTTAAATACAAGTCTAAAAAATGTTTAAATAATAAATTAAATTGTTTATAATTTAGAAATATATGATCTTCTTTTTTGTGTGTGTGTGTGTGTGCGTTTTTTTTTTTTTTGGTGCTTATTAGATTCTAAACTTTAAATTAACGTTGGATATTATTAACTTATGTCTACTTAATTTAACAATCACATATTACTAATATGTTGAGTTTATTATGAATTAGGCATTCATATTGAAATTTTATTAAAATTCCTTTTGTTTGCGCCTCATGTCGCTCAGGCGCGCCCCTGCGCCTTGCACCTTGTGCCTAGGCGCTAGGACCCTTTAGCGCCTTAGTGCGCCTTGCGCCTTTAATAACTATGGATAACACTTATGTTAAACTACTAGGCTTTTCTGTTATTATAGCAACTCCATTTTCATTCATGAAATCTCCTGCTTCTAAAATCATGTGATAGACAAAAACACAATTACCAAAATAATTTTGTGAGAGTGAAGTGAGTGACTTCTTTCCTTTATTTCCTTTTGTTTTTCTTTCCTTTTTTTTTTCCTAAATATTATTGTATAATAATTCATAATTTATAATTTTTTTTTTCTTTTTGAATAGTAAATAGTTTGAGATGAATTATAAAAAATATGTTATGATTTTTTTTTTATCATAAATCATAATATAATCTTTAGTTTTTTATTAAATAAAAAAGTAAATTGCATAAAATTGTTGTCTAATTTTTCATTTATAGTTACCCCACTATCTATGTGGGAAAGCATTTTTCCTTTTATATTATTTTAAAATGCAAGAAAAATATTTATATAGAATAATATTTTATTTCATATTTTAAATAAAATGTTGTTTTCATCTCTTCTCATGGGTTCAACCACTTTACATGGGGTTCCCGTTTTAGAGTTAGTGGGGCCAAAAATAAAAAAAATAAAATAAAATAATTTTCCCAAATGACTAATGGTTCTGTTATGGGGCTGTTAGAAATTAGGTTTAATGGCCCATTTTTTGTAGTAAGAGATGTAATTGAGCCATCTTGAAGTAAGAGGGTGAAATTGCACTTGGCTTATATATATATATATATATATTGTGGGTGGGTTGGATGTGTTGGGGGGTGGGGGGTGTTGGTGTTGAGCTCTTGGCCTTTCTATTTCTCAACAGGAGATTTGCCAATTGTGAAGATACGATAGATAAAACATGAGAACCTTACTAAATTTTTTTCTTTTTGAGCTCATATTTTATTGAACTCTTGTTTATTGTTGATTTGGGTGATTTTCGGCTTTTGAAAATTCATGGCAGCAATGGCTGATTTGGAATGATTTGGTCTGATTAATACCAATTCTGCTACACTGTTACTGTTTCTATTAATGTTTCCAATCTTATTATTTAAAATCATGATAATTATGTTGCTTGCAACCAGTAGATTCAGAGAGGCTATTTTTTTTTTCACAAAATTGTTGAGGGTAGGATTGTATTTGAGTTCTACATATGATCCACTATTGGTCAAAATAATTGAGTAATGGATTTTCATTTTTTTTTCTCAATGATTGAATAAGATGTCTGTGTAAAACAATGTGCCTATTATGGTGTGTTTTGAATGTATTTTCTTTTATCTATCAAAAAATTGAAAACCAAATTAATCCGTTCTAGTGCCATTTTGAAGATTGGAAAGAGTAGTAGTATTTCAATTGTTCTGCTAAAGTTTTTAGTGTCTTAGAGCATCCCCAATATTACTCTTTATTTTAAAGAGTATATTTTGTTTAATAGAGATCTAGTTGATAAAGAGTAGAAAATTTTATTTAAATCCAATAGATTCTATATTTTGTTTTTTATTTTACTTTATCATATAAGCATTAGTTATTTTAATTTTTCATTTTTTAAATTTATCCAATGGAAAAAATAGGACTAAAGTTAGGAATAGTGAGTGATATTTGGCTCTCTAGATGGGGAGAGCTAAATCAACTATATTCTTTATTTTTTAAAGATAAATAATCCATTGGAGCTTTATTTTTAAGACAATTCTTTATAATAAAGAGTGATATATATAAAAAGTGCATTGGGGATGCTTTTATACACTAGGATTTCCTGAGGGTTCAAATTTCTCTCTATTATTTTCTCTTTGAAATTTTTAATTGTTCTTTTAGTTGTCTTTGGAGGGGATTTGTGGAGATATTCTTAGGTGATTGAAAATCTCGGGAAGTCAAAAAGCTTTGTGGTTGACTCCATCTTATAGATCAAGGATGCCTGAACAATGTGTCAATAATTTGGGGCAATCAAAGCTATTGTGGTCAGCTCTATATTATAGATCAAGCCTATTGCTTGAATGATGTGTCATTAATTTGCTATTGCTATTAATTAGGAATGCTAAATTTTTTTATTTTGCAGCGACAGTGTAAAGGATGTTGCATTAATTAGGGATGGACATGAGTATTTTAACATTGTCAGCTCTTGATTCCATGGTTAAAGCTAGCCCAAAGCGCAATCCAGAAAAATAAAAATGATTGGGCTTTGTTTAGAAAGTGCTGTGGGAATGTAGAACACTTGTTAGGCTACTATATCAAGTTATGTAGAAACCATTTATATGATACAAAGGGGCAATGTATAATACCAAATGATTGATAGAAAGAACACATTTACAAAGAAATTGTTCAATTGAAAGTTGCATGTTAGGAGCTGTTTATGGTTTGAGCCTTATGATTTCTTCTTTCCATATACATTGTGTCGTTGCACAACTGGTTAATATTATACGGAGAAATTGTTGCTAAAAATTTCTTTTATTCTTCTTGGATGTGCATTTAGGTGCTTAGTTTCCATTATATGCTTTTGATAGTGTGCTTATTTCCACTAAATAAATGTTCATGTTGACAAGACTTGTCACAACTACAAATGAGTTGAGCTGTTCAGAGTTTTGGCTTGAACAAGCTCTAAATGTGAACACTAGCTTAGCTTATTGTTAAATGTGCATAGTCAAACAGTTTTCTAACTTAGATCATTTATTGAGTCAAATTTGAGTTGATTTTTCTTTTGATACATGCAAGTTGTAAATAAAATCATTTACAAATAAATTATAAAAATTTAAAATATTAATTTTTTTGGGCAAAAAGATATTGTTATGTATGATAAAACATTCAATTTTTAGATATCACCTTATAATAGAATTTAACATACATCTTAAAAATGATCAAATTATTCATAAATCTTCACAGCTGTTGGTGCATTTTGCACATGCATGTAATTGAGCTGGGCCTCTCCTGGCTCAAGTTCAACTTGTCTATTAAGCAAATTTAAAAGTAAATGCGAGTTTAATTCCATTATAATAAGTGAAAATTTTCAAATGAGCTTTGTGAGTTAAGCTTTGTGTAGCTCATCAACTGCTCGGCATAAATGAAGCCTTGAGATTTTTTTTTATTTTACTGAGGGTTCAGTTACTTCTGGTGTAGTAAATTGTAGTGCTTTTTGTGATAAATGAATCCTTGGATTTTTTTTTTTTTAATGTAAATTGAGGTGCAGCTGCATCTGGTGTTATAAAATGTAACATGAATATCCATGCTACTTTAATTTATTGGTTGGACACTCAATCCATATTTATTCTTGAGTGGACAACCAACTCTAGTGTTCTTGAGGATTTTTCAGGGACGGTTGGACCGTGGTCATCAGTGATTAGTGCGTTTGTTTTTTAAATTTTTTTTTTCCTTTTTCTTGCCCGTGTCATCCCACTAGATTTCTAATATGCAAGTAACTCGTGTTTTTATCATATTTCTTTGTCCTTATATTAGATTTTTGATGTCTTTATGACTGATGCAAGGAAAGTCAGTTGCATTTCATCTCTGTTGGATATTTTGCATTTCCCTTCTGGACTAACTTTTGTCAACTTTGCAGCTGATGATGTGTGGGGAAATCGAGAATATTTTCGCAGGAGAACCTCAACAAAGGAGTTTCTTTACGGAAGATGGAACATTGCTGTGTGTAAACTTATGGACAGTTTTAGATTGTTATTAAACATGGTAGTCTTTATCATACATACACAATGATTTCTAAATAACAATAAATCTGTATAGATTGATATATTTCTTTAGATGCTTGTTTTCCTGCAATGTAACAAGTTAAAAGGAGTTTTCTCTAAAGTGACTGGTAATTTATGTATATTTATGCCATTGAATCTTTCAAGAGATGAGCCCTCTACAATTCCTCCTTAAAAGATCTGTGGCTACAACTTGTATTGAGCCCATTGTTTAGTCAAAGCACGCAAACGGCATACAGGAACGTGAGAGTTATAGCAGAGTGATTATCTACGGACATTAAAATTAACAAATGACAGGTAGGTAGGGCTGTAAAACGATGCAAAAAAACTCAAGTTTGGTTTCTAGCCTGACTAGTTTATTAACAAAAGCAAATCGATGTTAAAAGCAAAATGAAGCTCGCTTACTTTTGCGCATAATCTCATCATCTTTAGGCTTGGTTTTGAAAACTCGGTGAGTGGCTCAAATTAAAATAATAAATATAATAATATTTTCAAAATTATTATTTTTCTTAGTATTTCTTAAAATATATTTAATTAAATATAAATAAAATTTAAATGTATAAAATACTTGTATGTACTATTGGGATAAAAATATTATTATTAGATAAAAAATATAGGTTTTTGAAAAACTCGAGCTCACTTGAACAAATTTAATCTCAATCATTTTGAAAAGCTCGAGCTCACTTGAATAAATAAATTAATGTAGTCCTAATGACTAATGCAAATAATAATGTGTATAAGTGGTAGATACATCCACCATATATAATTATAATAGGATAATTTTAGAATTTATTATAATCTTCGTATTTCCTACTTGATACCTAAGTTCCTCAAAAAATCCTTAATGATTAATCTGCAATAATGGTTAGACTAGTCAGAATGTTCTCCAATGAGGAGACTTCAATGGTCATGTTAATATCTCGGTGGGATTGTAAATGGAGATATTAAGTTATTAGTAGTAATTGAAATGGGATAAAGCTTGCTTGCTTAGGCATACTGGAACTATTTTTATATCTTCTCATTGATGGCTTGAACTTGAATTTAGTGGAGTTTATAGAGAAGATCATGGGATAAAACCATGATTTCGATTGGTTATAACTATTCGTTTGGTTGCACCAGAATGGTATTACTCTAGGTTTGCTTAATTTTGTAGTTTGAACCTTACAAGCCTCTAAGCTAGTCTATTTGGTGGTAAGTCTAATATTTTATGGGCCTGGTATCAAATGTCCCCCCACAAAGTTTTATACCATTTATGGTCGAGCCATATAAGATTTGTTTTGGCTTTTTAGGCAGAACATTTTAAAAATTCAAAATAGCTTTTATCTTGAACAATTAAGCAATAATGTTGTTGCACTATCTTGAGGTCCGGGTGTGCTATTTTTATGTGTGGCTTGAATTAAGCGGGTTGTCCCAACACCATAAATCTCTCCATTTGTGTTTCTACTAGATACACAATCTTCACCATTTTCTTCTTACCTGCATCTTCTTTCTTCTGCTCATCTAGAACTTTGTTTGTTGCTGCTTGTTTTCTTTGAAAGCCTTTTAGGCAAGCATGACTCTTTCTCCTAGATCTTCATCTGTAGTAGACTCTAGGTCTTCTTCTAACATTAATATTGTAGAAGCATTTCCCACAGCAATTGACCCTACTAAAGTCAGAATTTCTAATATTGCTTCTTCCATAACTTAGGAGGAGTTAAACTCCCTTTGTGCTTTATATAAAATCCCAAAATCTTTCAAGTTGTTTTCTCCTAGACCAAACATCAGGGTTGATATGGACCTCGGGAAGAGAACCATAGTTTTATATGAGGAAGATTTGGTTGTGAGCCTTAGATTTCCCTTATGTCTTTTGGTTATTGAAGTTACCAAGCAATACGAGTATTGTCTTTGCCAACTTGATCCCCAATCATGGCAGATGGTCTAGGCAAACAACACAAAATTCCTGTAAATGCAAAAGTGGTAAAAGGCCTTTCTACTTTCTCTGCTTGTAAATAAGAAGATTTTTTTTTTTTTTGGCAACATGAAAAAATTACGAAGTCTTTGTTGGCTTTCCTTCCATGAAAAATTGGAAGGATCAATTTTTTCTAGTGTGTATCCCTATTAAGTGGCATTTTCTAAGCAATTGTAACCAAGGTGTCATGACCCAATTCAGAAGCATGTGACTAGTATTAGGGTATGGAAAAGTTTAAGGCCTCCATAACCTATAGTCAGTCTGACCCATCCAATCAATAGAAAAATTGCAAGAGTCTAACTGCAACTATCACATCTTAAGGGTTAAGGCCCTCCTGCTAAACAAACCCTGTGAATACATTAAAATAAAAGCCACTAAGGACTATCATCTTAATAATATTATTATCAACATCAGGTTCCTATTTAACATAGAATCTCATCAAGTACCTAGAGGAAACTCAGCTATCATCAAATATCATGTAACCAAATGCACAGTTACATACTAAAATAGGAGTATTATTACAAATACAAAGTTCAATCTACTATAACTGCAGATTCTATAATATATAATAAATTACATAACAATTAATTAAGATAAATTTCATTGCCAGAGAGGAAGGTAGGGAAACTCAACAAAATTAACTAGTTCCATGCTCAACCTGCAACTTGGAAAAATAGGGAGACAGAGGTAAGCGCCTCAACTCAGTGAATGATACTAACCAATATATAAACCTGACACTCTAAAATCAATCTATAAGTTATACTTATGCATCATGTCATACAGTCACATAATCACATAGTCATATAAAGATGAGAATCAGTCTACAAGAACCACATTAAACCCTAATCTGGGGAGCCAATTCCTATGTCTGGATCTTTGAATCCAAATAATGTCTCTTAAGATCCAATACATATGATCTAGCCATTAATAGGCTAAGCCACGAATTGCTGACTCAACTGGTAGTAGCGCTGGGCGTTGAGCAAGCCCCAAGCCATCATACACCAATTATAGCTCATCAATCATAATCGTCATCACAATCATACTCATAATTCTATGTGGTCCTATGTTATCCTAATCCTGTCCAATATCCATAAGTAATGCAACACTAATATAATGAAATAGTCACATATATATGCCATAATGCTTAATTCTTATTCATGGTGCATAATTATGTACATATATATACATATAGTAAATGTAAATATATGAAAAGTAGAAAAATATATTAAGAAGTATCACTCACAACTCTAATGCTGAAATTTAAACTCAATCATTGGGTTGGACCTGAAGCTACAGAAGATGGTCCTGACAACCTAGAAAATAAAGTATCAAAGGCTTATGATAACAAGAATTATAAGAACCAAAAGATAGACACGTCCTAAGACAGTGGCGAAATCTACCAAAAATTCAACAAATTTTTCCCTATAATAGACCTAAACCTCCTTTAACATAGATGTAATATCCTACATCCCTATGTATTTCTTTCACTTTGACTGTGCAATTTTTACAATGCAATTACATTATTTTTACACTGCATTCTATTAATTTTTACATCATATTCTATATAATTTTATACTTAGTCTGTGCTAAGTTTGCGCTGTTTATATTGTTGACACATTTTGTTTATAAATTTAATTAAATTGTGTCAATTTTTACACTGTCTACAATTAAATTATACTGTGCTACAATTATACTGTGTTAATTTGCACTGTGCCTGGTAATTAATTACACTGTCTCAAAAATGTGATTAAGTGATTAGGATGATTTAATTGTATAATTAAGAATTATGTGAGCACCAAATTTGTATGCATCTAACTAGTTACATTTAGAGTAAACGGTGGATTGTTTTATAATTTGCATACCTGTCTAACAAAATTGCAAAAATGACACCATCAAATACCAAATTGAAAATTTTCCTAAATTCAACTAGAATTTCAAGACCCTCATACTCAAAATGTTTGCATGGGTAACTTGAAAATTTAACCAAACTTTAAAACCCTCTTACCCATCTCAGTAAGGACATTATGGTCCTTTCTCAAATGAAAACCCTAACCCTTTTTACTTAGTATATAGCAATCTTATTCTCCTTCCTCCTTATTTTTCTCACAAAATCAAACACACACACAAGCCCAAAGGAGTGTGTGGTTTGGCCACCATTGAAGCCCTTACAAGAGGAGGAATTCTTAGGCAATTTCTTCCTGAACCTTCTTCATTCTTCCTTCCATACATATATCTTGTGTTCTTTACCTCATGTGCTAAATTTTCTTTTCCTTTTTCCTTTTTTTTATTTTTATTTTTTTTATGGTTCAGCTTTTTATAAAAATTGAGGAGGAGGTGTGATCTGTAATACCCAAGGTTTTCTTGGCCCATTAGAGTTAACAATGGTGCCATAGGAGATTTATTTTAATGAACAATGTGATAATGAATGAAGAATGAAATCAATTTTGATAAGCATTTTTATCATAAAATGAAAGTCAAACCGAGTTTGACTTAATGTAACTATGTTAATTATTTATTTGAAATGTCAATCTAAAGTGCTAGTGAATGGCATGAACATAATACCTAAACATCTCCTGAGTCACTGGAGATAATAATAGAAACATGAGAAGTTAATTTTAATCAAAGCTACAATGGTACAATAGAAGTCAAACTTAGTTTAACCTAGTGAGCCTATATGATTTATATACTTGAACAATGCTATTGAAGGGCTAGTAAATGTACATTATAAAGTGAATAAAATTTATCTAACAATGTTTAAAGTGTGTAGTGAAATTAGAAAGTAAAAATATGTACACTAAAGTAAAAGTAAAGAAATGAAAATTTTAGTAAGTTACTAAGAATGAAATGTGCATATATGGATTTGTTAATAGGCTTTTGGATACTCAAGACCCAAGCCCATTAGAATGCCTGACCCACAAGGCCCATTAATAGGTGAACATACATTTAACTAGAGTTAAGAATGGTTAACTAAGGTTAAATTTGATGTTGGAAGAGTTAGCCATTAAATTTGACTTGGAAGCCACCATTTTGACAATGTCAAATTCTTCTTCAACTTGAAATTTCATTTTTCCTATATTGAAGTCTACATTCATTTTTATTATTTCTACACCTTATGATGAACATCATCAACCTAGATAAGATCCTAACTAGCCAACTTGATTAAATCATAGCCATCCATTTTGATTAAATCTTAGCCATTAAAGTGAGCTTGATCAAATCCTCACCATTCAACATCTTTATATATATATATATATATATATATATATATATATATATGAAAACTATGTACATGAACATCGTTTTGGCAAACTCTACACGAAAACTCCACACCAACAAAAGAAAGATCTCCCCATATTAACATCAACATAAAATTTCAAAATAAAGGTTTTCCCAAGGTAAGAAATTAAGCTCATCTTCTCTTTTTCTTATTCTAAGCATGACTTTAGTGTTTTAATTGCAAAACTTTCCATATCCTCCATCTATATGGTTTGACCACTTTGATGAAATAAAAGCGAAAGTTTTCTAAATTTTATTTGAGTGTATCAAAGATTATTTTGGATGGAGAAAAATGGTTAGGAAGTGTTAAAATGAGTTATGAAAACTTGGTTCAAGACTTGAAACTTTTGAAGGTATAAAATTAGCTAAAAGAGAGTCTTTGTGTTCTAATGCTTGCTTTTGATGTTTGATTGATCTCATAGGCTTTCTACCATGCTAATTTCATAATTCAATGATTAATTTGAGAATTGATTAAGAAATTATAGGTTTTCCCCAAAATTACCCAAAGTTGGAAGAATTAAGGTTTTATGAATTAAAGTGATTTGATCTCAATTAATTAATGAGAATTGATTATTTAAGTATAGATTTGATGAATCTATGACCAATTTAAGGTTTGATGGGAAATTGATGGTTTTCCACAAATTCTAGGGTTTATAGACCAATTTAGAAATTTTGAGAATTGAACTTGAATTAATGAAATTAAAGGTGCAATTAGGCTTAAGAATAGTGTAACATGATTTGTATGACGTTAATTTCAAAATTCAATTGATTAAAATAATTTTTCACAAATTTAATGAATTAGTTTCATATATGGAATAGGAAAGTGAAAGTAGAATTAATCCTATTAAATATTAGAAATTGTTTAAATTGATTATAATTGAGTAATATGAAGTTGAAATGGAGAATTGGGAAAGAAGGAATTATCTTTCCTCAAGTGAAGATATTTGGCCATTTAGAAAGTGTGAAGCCTCACTCGAGCACCAGTTCGATCCGCTAAAGGGAATCAAAATGCTCATTTGGGAAAGAAATCACGAGGAAGCCCTCAGGCTTATCTTTGATAGATTTGAAAATTATTTTTTAGAGTCATCACCTTAATTTATTTTTATTTGGAAAAATATAAGAAAAAAACCCATTTGACTCCAATTGTTACCCAAAGAAAAAAGGATCATAGCCTCGAAATCAAAGAGGATCCGGAGACTAGGTTTTCGGTTTATTTTAATAAAATAAGTTTGGCCAATTAATATAAGAGTGACTTAAAATATATTTCATGAACAATCTAAAATGCATGAACAATTTATAATATGCATGATCATTCAACTCATCCATTCAACAATAAAGTAAATACATAAGTAAAGTTCAAAAGAAAGTTAACATTACAATAAAAATTCTAAACTTATGGGATACCTCCTCTAGCCCACATGGGTTCTAGTGAAGTCATACATTCCCCAAACTAAGCCTAATAACAAAGTAAAAAAGAACAATATAAGAAAAATTGAAGAAGATGATAAGGGGAGAGAGTAAGTTAGTTTTAGTTGGATTCAATGCTTGAACCAAGTATGCCTATGTATCCCTTTGAATGGGAATCAAAACCAACGCAACTTTGCCTTCTTGCTAAGGGGTTAATTTAGCCTAGCCATTTTATCATATTTTGATTAATAGATTAAAAGAGGGTTGAGTTGATTGATTTAACCAATTGATTACCAAGTGGAGTTAATTAAGTCAGATTCTAATTAACTACCTTGGTGAATGAAGAATTAGGCAAGGGGCCTTACAACATAAATCCCACTGAGGAAAATAATAAATAAAATAAAGACAAAAGGAAGAGAAAAAGGAAAGAAACTTACCTCAGATGGCAGGTGACAGCTAGTCCTGGATGAGGCAGCGGCTTGCCTCAGATGGTGTGGTAGCTTACCACGAATGGTAAGCAGCAGCTAGCCTCAGATGGCAAACATACGCCTTAGGCAATAGACTTGCCTTAAATAGGTGGGCAAAAAGCCTTTAACTAGTCGGGTAGTAATAAAGGAGAAACCTTCCAATATGAGCCTTAGGCGATAGACTTGCCTCGAACAAGCAGGTGGAAAGCCTTTAACTAGTTGAATAGGAATCAGGGAGAAACCCCCCAACTTACTTTGTGAAGCAAGGAGCAAATGCAAAGCAGTTTGCTTGAAGTTAGTGCTTTTCAAGCTCAAAAGTTAGTGATTTGAAGTGTGGAGAGGTCTTCTATTTATAGGGAGAAGATTGGAGCATAGAAGGCATCAACTTTTAAGGTGGGATTGCAAAAAAGGTGAAAAACACACGGATTGCTACACAGCCGCATAAGCCTCTGCTGTTGCTACATAGGTTTGTGCGGCAGTACCGCAGAAGCCTCAGTGGTTGCCACACAGGTCTATGGGTGCTGTAGAAGGCTATGTGGCAGCTACTATAAACCATCAAATTTACACCCATAGGATCTGGCTGCAACTTGATACCTACTAAGATTAGTGTGCTACACAGAGCCAGTATGGTGGTCCTACTAATTGATTAGTGGGTAGGGGTCAAGGGGGCAGCGCCCCGTTGAAAAATAAATTTCTTGAAACTTGTACCTTCAGATGACCAAAACTTGATCATGAACCCATAGAATCAAACTAGGCCCAAATCAAATAAAAAATAGATGAGAACGGGTCAAAAAATGAGGTGTGGCAGCCCACAGGCTAGCTGCGGCAACTAGCAGCTGGCTGCGATAACCACAGCCACCGCTGCGGTTGCCACAGGTGTCCCTGCAGTAGCCTATTGGTTACACGGCTCTATGGCAACCACAGAGGGCTCTGTGGTTACTACAACCTAGGATAAATTACCACAACACATTTTTCCTGGTTCCTACGATGAAAATTCATAGTTTTGAGCCTCCAAACTTTCCCTATAAATACCTTGCACCTCATAACAACTTCCACACACAATTCTATGCTTCTATACTCTCCCTAAAGCTTTCTAAACCCTATTCCTAAGCTTTCTAACCATCAAAACCGTCTTTCTAAACCTCCAAATCTTTAAAACCCCCTTCCAAAATTTCTTCCATCATCTTAAACCTTATTGATAGGTTTCCTAATCACCTCAAACCTTATTCATAAGCTTCCTAATCATTTGAAAACCCTATTCATAAGCCTCCTAATCACTTCAAATCCTATTCCTAAGCTTCCTAATCAAGAAAAGGTGCAATTCAAGTTATTTCTTTCAAAGGGAATTTGTGGTTCTCAAGCAAAGGTGTGATCCAAGTCCCTCCAAGAAGAGTTCACACTATTCAAGAATTCTTTTTCAAAAAGAGTGCTCATGCTATCCCTAAGCCAAGGTGGAACTTAGATCTAGTGCCAAGCTCGCTCCCTACGTTCCTCGCCGCTAAAAGCCAAAGGTAAAAGTTCTTTCCTTTTCCTTTTCAATTCCAATTTCAAGATCTAAATCTAAAAAGATCTATTTTTTTTAATTAAAATATGACCTAATTAACAAATCCCTAAGCCCTTAAAGTCAATCAAAACATGATAACAAAGGCAATGACTTAAAAATTCCTCCTTTGCAAGAAGGAAGAACTGTGTGGGATTTGATTCCTATTCAAAGGGATACACAGGCTTGCTGTATTTAAGGCATTCAACTTCGCTAAAATTAACGTCTTCTCTCTATCGCCTTTCTCATATAGTCTAGGATCGAAATTATTTTTTTTAAGTCAAAACTTTAGTGCTTTTGATTACAATTGTTTTACTATTTTTTTCTTATTTTAGTTGTTTGGATTAAATTTAGGGAATGTGTGCTTTTTTTAGAATCCATAAGGGCCAGAGGAAAGATCCCCTAATTTTGATATTTTAACTTGTAATAATTTTAAGTAGTTTTCCTTTATTTTTCACATTTTATAATAATCATTATCTCATATTTTGCCATGCATTACGCGAATAATATTTGTTTCATGCATCATATTATATCTATTCATGCATACATAAAAACCTTTTTTAAAAGCTATTTTGTATTTAAGCTAAACTAATTTTTTTTTTGTATTGTTTTAGCTAAAACCTAGTCCCTAAGCCCTTGTTGGTCATTCGAGGACTGGTGCTTTTCCTTGGGATAAATGGTATAATTTTGGAGTCAATCAAGTTGGATTTTTCCTTTAATTTTCCCAACTAAAGTAAACAAAATTAAAGTAACGACTCCTTTTGCAAATTGCAACTTACAAAATACAAATGAGATGTTTCTGAACTTATCGCAGGTTCCAATTGTGATGTTTCTCCCAAATGAGCATTTTGATTCCCTTTAGCAGATCGGGCCGGTGCTCGGGTGAGACCTCACAGTTGGCAACTCTACTGGGGACTCCAAAATCTTTTTTTCAAAATAAAAGATGAAAGTGGACTACTCTTGTTAAAACAAAAAGTTTGGTTTTTTTAGTACAAAATAGCTTTTCATGCATCACTACATAAGGCTCCTTATCTAAAACCCTAGTTTCTTAGGAAAACAAAGGATAGAAAGTAACATCAAGTGGGCAATCTTTCTTAGGTCTGCTTACCGATAGTGAAATCATCCAGCCCATGACATATCCTCTAATCCTTTTAGAGGTATAATGAATATACAAGTACCGTTGAACCCACGCGAGGCTCATTGACTCACATGTGGTTAGGTATATTGCATCTCTAGTGTGATGGGTTCCTTTCAAACCACCCTTACTCTTTCATGTAATGACTCATAGAACCTTCCTTAAGATTGTATGAACCATAATACTGAACTTGATATTTCATGAAACCTTTTTCAATCATTCATTCATACATGCATGCACAGCTTGAACCTTGTGAAGAGTCTAAAACCTATCCAAACATCTTCACACCTAAACCCATAGTCAAAACCCAAAACCTTGGTCCACCTAAACCCATGGTTAACACCCAAAACCCATAGTCAACACCCAAAACCCATGGTCCACCTAATCCCATGGTCAAAACCCAAAACCCATAGTCCACCTAAACCTATAGCCAAAATCCAAAACCTATGGTCCACCTAAACCTATGGTCAAAACCTAAAACTCATAGTCCACCTAAACCCATGGTCAACACCCAAAGCCCATATTTGTTTCATGCATCATGTTATATCTATTCATGCATACATAAAAATTTCTTTTTAAAAGCTATTTTGTATTTAAGCTAACTAATTTTTTTTGTATTGTTAAAAAGACATGTTTTGATTTCCCTGATTTTCCTATTTTGAGAGTTTTTGACTTTTGGAGATTTGTTTACTGAACCTAAGTGCTCCTAAGATTTAAACACATACTGGAGGGTGAAGAATTAAGGGTTCACAGCTGCCTCCTCATTAGAATTATCTTTGTCTGAAAGGCTATTATGATGACAATGAACCTAAGGATGAGAGATTAATATCTAGGTCAAAGTTTAGACATTTAAAAGTGTGGTTGAATTTTAAAGAAGATGCTCTCGGTATATTTGAGAGATTTGTCAGCTAGTAGCATTTGTTTGTTGTTCTTTCTAGTAGGAGCTAAAAGCGATGTTCCTGTATGGTAAGAATGATAATCTTGTCTAGTAAGAAAGAAAGCGACCATGTCTGGTAGGAATCAACAAAATAGTGATCCTATCTTATAGGAAAGAAGGCGACCCTATACTGTAGGAATCGATATAGTGGTGATCTTATATGCTAGAAATGAAAGTGACCCTGTCTAGTAGCAATTGACAAAGTGGTGATCTTATCTAGTAGGATGAAAAAGATGACCATCTTGTCTTGTAGGAATGGTAAAGAAAACTTTCTGATTTGGTAGGAATAGTAAGAGTAATTGTCCTTCCTAGTAGGTGATGTTAGCTTTGTACTTCCACCAGGTTAAATAAACTCTAACTCTATTGTTCCCTAGTTACAAGCAAGTGTACTTATTGTTCGGGTAGTGATAAATGCTGAAAACACTATATTTTTGCCCTTGTTCTTAATGTATTTTATGCATCCAATTGAGTTTAACCTATTTGTTTTAGTGTTTTCACAGTTCTTTTAGTTAATCCAGTATCAAATGATGCCATGATCCAAATGTGACCCAGAATGGTGAAATTCAGGCCAAAATGCTAGCTTTTGGAAGAATATGGGTTGCCACGGGTTGAGCTACGATTGGGATTCTAGCCATGTGATAAGAGCAAAGTGGCAAATTATTTAGTAGCCTCCCATAGGTGGAGGCACGGCTGAGGTTTTGCCCGGGGAAATTATGTTTTTTGGTTTTCCATTGCCACAGCTGGAACCCCATCAGTGGGTTCAATGGCGTGAGTTAAAATTTTCAGGAATATAAAACTAGATCTGATAGCATTTTGCAAGGGGGTTGCCTAGGGATTAGAGACAGGATAGTAAGGGGAAGAAGACATTGAAGATCGACGATCAAAGAACATGATTTCTCTACACTTTATTCATGAATTATTTGGGATTTCTTACTTCTTTAATTCTTTCTTTGGTTTCAATGTGTGATATGAACTAATTCTTCCCATTTTGGGCATTGATGAACCCTAGAACCTTTTGTATAGATGAATTACTTTTATTCAATTAAATCATTCCTTGAGTTGTTTTATCTTTATGATTATTATTGCTTAATTACCAATTGATAATTGCATGCTTGTTAATTGGGGATTATTTTCATATAATTGACTAGAGATAGCTTTATGTGAATTGATCACTCATAGAGATTGAGGGTTGATTAGGGCACTAGAGATAGGCTTATAAGACTTCTTTGGTAGATAGTTTCTCGAATCTAATGCATGACCTAATTAAGTTTGCTTGAGAAGAGATTCCTTGCATTCCTTTTGGGAAATAGGGATTTAATTATTAGAGAGAGATTTTTATCTAATTCAGTGAAATGCCAATTCAACTTATGGAATGAATTTGATTGATGTGTAATTCATGATATACAATTAGGGGCTAGGGGGATTCAATACTTGAATGGGCTTTTATCCCTGATTTCATCTCCTTTTTCCTTCTTCTTATTTTACTTAAATTAGATTTTAGTTTAGTTTTAATATTACTATAATCATTCTTATCAAACACTAATTTGATTAACTAGACATTAGTAGACATTTGAGCTAGTACTTACTTAAAGTCTCTAGTGGAATGATATTCTTCTCACTATTATATTATTTGTGCAATTTGTACACTTGCAGAATACGCATCAAGTTTTTAGTGCCGTTGCTGGGGACTTTTAGAGTAATATTAGCAATAGAGTTGAAGCTAGTGATTTAGTTTTTATTTTTATTTATTATTTAATTTTTGTTTTGTCTTTCTTTGCAAAATTCTCTTTTCAGGTACCCATTTTTGTTTATGACTAGAGCTAGTTCCTCCAATCTACTTGAATTTGATTCAGAGCTAGAGAGAACATTGAGACAAAAGCGAAAGGAGGAATGGGAACTAGCTTTGGTAGGAGAGGTAGCAGACCTGGATGACATTGATTTAGAAGAAGAGGTTGAAATAATGGCAGAGAACTAGCCAAGAATAGGGTCGAGTAAAGTATATAGAGGCCGACAATCGCTGCAAACAACTTTGAAAATAAGCTGAATGTGATACAGATGGTGCAGTAGACTTGCCAATTTGATGGCTTCCCAGATGAAAATCCTAATGTTCATCTTGAAAATTTTTTAGAGATTTGTAACACATTTAAGATCAATAATGTCTCAGATGATGCGATTAGGTTGTGTTTGTTCCCTTTTTCACTCTGGGACAAACCAAAGAAGTGGCTCAAGTATTTCTCAGTCAGCACTTTTACTACATGGAATCAATTGGCAAAGAAATTCTTAGAGAAATACTTCCCACCATCCAAGACCACTAAGTTGAGGAACAACATCTCTTCCTTTCTTCAGCAAGATGGTGAGACACTTTCTGATGCGTGGAAAAGATTTAAAGACTTATTGAGGAAGTGTCCACATCATGGCCTTCCATTATGGCTCTAAATTCAAACCTTTTACAATGGTTTGAGCTATACAAGCAAGCAGTCTATCAATGCGGCAGCCGGTGGTTCCATCAACAACAAGACACCTGAAGAGGCAAGGGACTTGATTAAGGACATGGCTCTCACAAACTATCGATGGTAAGCCCCTAGAGATCAGAGAAGGATTGGAGGGCGTAGTCCATATTAGGTGGACCCAATTGTCACATTGACCGCTCAGCTTGAAGCCATGAATAGAAAAATGGATTCCTTGACTGCATCTTCATCTGGAAGACAAGCTCAGGATATGTTTTGTGATTGGTGTGGGGGAGGACACCAAAGTCAGGATTGCCAAAGTGGCAATAATTTTGCCAAGTTGGAGCAGGTCGATTATATGGGAAATGCTTTGAGATAGTAGAACAACCCTCATAGCAACACATATAATCCAGGGTGGAGAAATCACCCTAATTTCTCATGGAGCAATCAGTCTAACCCAAGACCTCCATTTGGATTTCAGCAGCAGCCTCAATACTAGCAAGCTCCAGCTAAGAAGACTTCTTTAGAGGAGATGATAGAGAAATTTATTGAATTTGCTGACAAGAGGCATAAGGCAGCTAAGATAACACTTAGGAATCAATAGGTCTCCATTCATAATTTAGAGAATCAGATGGGCCAGATTGCCAAAATGCTTAGTGAGAGACCATAAGGAAGTTTGCCTAGCAACACCAAGGCAAGCCCAAAAGAACAACTTTCACCCAAAAGAACAGCTGAAAGTAATCACTCTAAGGAGTGGCAAGCGAGTCGAGGGGGCTGTTGAGAAAAACTAAGAAGAAGTGGTTGGGGAAGAGGCACAGGGTGCCTATGACAAAGAAGCTGAAAAGGAAGTTACAGAGGGGGAGAAGGCAGCAGTGGAGAATGTCACATCCCGACCTTAGAGATATGATGGTCCTAGAACATGGGAAGACATAAGGTCACCCATGCTCGTAGAACCCACTTACATATAAACAAATCATGCCTAGGATCTTACCAAACCTTTTACAATAACTTGTTTAAAACATTTAGATGAATACCTTAAATTGCAAAAGTCTAAAATAAATCATTACATATAAAATCCATGAGGAAAATAATATATATCAGTAAGTATCAATCAACATTCTTGGAGCATCTAATGATAAGACTTCATAAAACAGTATTATTGATAACTTGGACAAGGAATTCCCCAAGCGAAGTAGAATGCTTGAGCCATCACCTTGCCTCCTCACATTTACTCACTTGGAACCACACAAGGAAAAAGGGGTGAGATAGATGGTCTCAATGAGTAAACGATAAGGCACATACATATCACATATTCCTTTGGAAAGGAAACACATAACTTACACACATAGTTCATGATTTATAGTTCATGAATTAGGTTGCAATTTAGCAAGGGTTCAATTTGGCAAGTTTGCAGAAATCATACTTATCACTTATGATGAGTGAAGGCTATTGCTCTATCACTCGCACACTTAAGGAGAGGTGGCCTTATACAAATTCCAACTCTTATCACTTATAAGGCATGAAGCTGATCAGGCTTCACGGCTAGAACTGCCCCTTCTAGCTGAGGTGGATACACTACCCCTATCCATCGGGTTAAGACCATGTGCACAGGTTTTGATGATTACCTACATCGGCATGAGGATTTTGCATAAAGGGTAAAAGGTACCATAGCTAGAGCTAATGGTAATCACAATTAACAATATCACATAAGGCAACAATAACATGTGTTCCAATAACAATAGTGCTTTAGCTTTCAAACAAAAGATTCAATAATAGTGTAGTTCCAGAAAGAATACAAGTTAGGATGTTAATCACAAGAAATTCTCATTGGATAAACAAAATAGTTTTGGACCAAATGTCCCTTGGCAACCTAAGCATGTCAAAGAATTCATGTAATAATATTTAGAATAGAAGGAACTTAGGTTTCAAAGATCACAAGGCTCACATAACAATATATCACATTTGTGACATAACAAAATGTTACTTGCACTTGTAACATGAACATAGTGTTTACTCACACTTGAAGAATGAATATGATGTTTACTCACCTTGGGGTTCCTTTGCTCCTAGTACACATAGTCCCTTTTGCACTTCTAAAGCTCCTCAAACTCTAACATAATATTTGATTTAATACTTAGTAGTTATTTACTCATGATGCTCCTATCCCATAACTACCCATGCATATATAGCATACACATTAGAGTTCACATATAGGTGTACTCATCACTTGCACATAGCACGTTGACTTTACAAGTCTTTCATACTTAGGCCTTATAGGCTCTCACGACAACACATTACAATCATATCAATACCTTTTTAGGGTCATCACAATATTATTACCTCAATATCAATTCACTTTAACAATTATCTTAGTTCACTTTACACTTCCATTCATGTCAACTTAACAATTAACCTTTCAAGCGTCATGCTTAACTCTTATGATCCCTTTCACTTCATTAACTCATAACCATATGTTCATCATTAAGTTATCATAACATCTAGTTCCAAATTCCCCAATCACATTTGCATTCTAATCACAATATAAGGTTAAGATACCTTAAGTATACCAAAATGCATTTAAGCTTATCTAAGATCGTACCTTCAACTAACATACAATTTTATCATTTATTATACATACATACATGTCAACAATCATCAAAACACATCACATAAAATTTATGAACATTGGGACAAAAATGTTTATATAGGCCGAATGCATCATCAAGAATAAAAACCAAATTCTTTTTCTTTTTGCACTTTCTGTCTATTTCAGAAATATGTAAAAATATGGTTTGAATCAAGATTTTTCATGTAAAAGCAACAAAAATCATTTTAGAATTTAAATTCATAAGAATTAGCTACTATTGGTGTTATTTATACATAAAAATTCAACTTTTGAATTATAGAGCACAAAACCATGAGTTTTCTTGTTTTCGGTATTTTTCAGTCATTTCAGAAATATGTAAACAGGTTGTTTAAACTATTATTTTTCATTCAATCATAGAAAATATCAGTTTAGAACACATCCCTACATGATTCAGCATCCATAGATAGGGTTTACACAAAAAACTTCCAAGTTTAAAGGCTTAGGTGAAAAATCATGAGTTTCCGCGCTTTTCGCACATTTCGTTCATTTCAGCGATAAACAGACACATGGTTCAAATCATTATTTTTCATCTAAACAAAACAAATATCATGTTAAAGTACTTATTCATACAAATTGGCAGCCATATGTCTATTCAAGAATACAATTTTCTAACTTCTAAGTTCTAACACAAAAACCTTGAACTCTTTTATTTTTCGAAACTTTTCGGTCATCACAGAAATATGCAAAAATATTATTTAATCCAATATTTTTCATCAAAACAAATCAAAAATCAGTTTAGAACACAACCATGCACAAATCACCCCCCTTTATGATGTTTATGCAAAAAAATTGTGATTTTAAGTTATAGAATTCACCTTTGGAGAAATCTCGCGGAAAGAATCGTGTTTTCCGTAAAAATAGATTTTCTCTCCCAAAAACTCACCCAAACAAAATTAAATCTATAAAAATCAATAATCAACCAGTTCAAAATAATTTTTCCATAATTTATTTCATCAAAATCAGTTTAGAAATCAAAAGAGAATAAAAACTTACGATTACGGTCAAGAAATCGCGAAACGGAAAGGTGTTTTCAATATTTCGGTAGAGAGAAATATTTTGAGAGAATTTTCTGCCAAGATATAGAAAGAATAAGAGAATGGCTGCTGGAACTTTTTTTTGGCTGAAATTTAGGTTATATATTAGGGTTTGGGTGAAATTTCCACTAATACCCTTAATGAACTAGGTTAGGAGGATTTTGGTGTAGTAGGCTTTTGGGTGTTTGGGCTTTTCTTTAAATTTTTGGCTAAATAAAAATTAAAATAAAAAGAATATTTTTCTTAACATTTCCCTCAAAAATATTTATTTTAAAATATTTTAAAAATACCCATAAAATTATTTTATGCTAAAAAATTGTCTAATGCATGAAAATTCATTTTATTTAAAATAAATTCTTTTATGCAAATGCACTTCATGTAAATCATTTATTTCACAATAGCAATACATATTATGCATACTAAAATTAATTTAATATGCAACATACTCATCAATCACTTAGATCATAAATTTCCACACAAGCACACACTTAACCTTAATAGTTCTAAATCAAGCAATTTATCACGAAAATTCCTAGGTTGGGTGTGGGTTGTTATAGAGAAAGAGAGAAAAGAAGCAACACAAGAGTCTACCCTGACGGTAAAGGAGTATTAGCCTTGAGTGCCATATCCGGCTCGTTTGCATAAAGATAAAATTGATGCTTAGTTCAGTAAGTTTTGTGAATTATTTAAGCAACTTCATATTAACATACCAGACCATTTGTCGAGGCTTTATCACAAATGCCCAAATATGCTAAGTTTCTAAAAGAGTTCCTTTCTAAAAAAGAAGGCTCGAAGAGGTATCATTTGTGCATTTGTCGAAAAAGAGCTCGGCAATTTTGCAAAGAAGGTTACCTAAGAAGTTAAAAGACCCTGGTAGTTTTAATATTCCTTGTTTCATAGGTAACCTTTCAATTGAAAATGCCTTAGCTGACTTGGGGGCTAGCATTAGTGTTATGCCCTATAAGATGTTTAAGGAATTGGGTATTAGAGAACCCAAACCAACACATATGACTATTCAGCTAGCTGACAAGTCTGTGGTACACCCTCAAGGGATTTTGGAAGATGTGTTGGTAAAAGTTGGGGAATTTATTTTTCCCAATGACTTTGTCATCATTGATATGGATGAGGACGCGGATGTTTCACTTATCCTTGGTAGGCCATTCTTAAATATAGCCCACGCCCTTATTAACGTCTATAATGGCACATTGACTTTGAGAATAGGGAACGAAAAAATTATCTTTCATATTGCTAATGCTATGAAGTACCCACTTGCACTTAATGAGACGGATTCATGCACTAATGTTGTTGAGCATGAAACCATCAATTTTGTTACTAACATTATTTCCAAGGATCCCCTTGAGTTGTGTTTGGTGTAAGAAAATGTTGAGGATTAGCAAGCAAAAGAACAGCTGGCTTATTTGGAGGCAAGCAAATCATTTAAGAGTCAGGCATGTGAACCAATTGAAATGCCCAAGGAAGAAAAGATGAGGCCTTTCATAGTAGATCCACTATTCTAGAACTTAAACCCCTCCCAAAGCACCTTGAGTATGGACTATTGGAAGAGGGAAAGAAGTTATTGATAATTCTGAATGCTAGCCTATCTTCCTAGTAAAAAGCTAGACTGATTGAAATGCTGAAAAGTACAAGAAGGTAATGGCTTGGAAGATAACAGACATTGAGGGTATTAGTCCATCATTCTGCACTAATAAAATACTTATAGAGGACGAGTTTAAAGCAGCTGTGCAGCCACAGAGGAGACTAAACCCGAAGATGAAGGAGGTAATGAAGGCTGAGGTGATCACATTACTTAATGCGAGAATCATCTATCCAATTTCAAATAGCTCCTAGGTGAGCTTGGTTCAAGTAGTACCAAAAGAAAAGAGGGATGACTGTAGTACCTAATGAGAATAATGAACTCATCCCTACAAGAACGGTCACCTGATGGAGGGTCTACATTGACTATCGGAAGCTAAATGATGCAACCAGAAAAGATCATTTTCCATTACCCTTCATTGACCAAATGTTAGAAAGGTTTTCTAGACATGAATGCTACTATTTTTTGGATGTTCTTTCGGGTTACTTCTAGATCCCTATTGCTATGGAAGACTAAGAAAAGACAACATTTACCTGTCCCTATGGTGCCTTTGCGTATAGGAGGATGCCATTTGGTTTGTGCAATGCACTAGCCACCTTCTAATGATGCATGATGGCAATTTTTAATGAGCTAATTAAAGATATCATGGAGGTTTTCATGGATGATTTTTCAGTCCATGGGGACTCCTTTGATGACTGTCTACTAAATTTGGAGAGAGTTTTAATTTAGTGTGAAGAGACCCATCTTGTGCTCAACTGGGAGAAGTGTCACTTTATGGTTAGTGAGGGCATAATTTTGGGGCACAAGATATCGAGCAAGGGTATTGAGGTGGATAGAGCAAAAATTGAAACCATTGAAAAATTGCCACCTCTTACAACCGTGAAGGCGATTAGAAGCTTTTTGGGGCATGCTGGGTTTTATCAAAGGTTTATCAAAGTCTTCTCAAAAATTGCTCACCCTTTAACAACGTTGCTTGAGAAGGACACTAAATTTATCTTTGATGGAGAGTGTCTAAAGGCCTTTAATGTTTTAAAAGATAAGTTGATACTTGCTCCTATCATGGTGGCCCCTAATTAGAATTTTCCCTTTGAATTGATGTGTGATGCAAGCGACTTTGCAGTCGGGGTAGTTTTGGGCTAAAGGAAGGAGAAACATTTTTAGCCTATCTATTATGCCAGCCAAACACTAAATAAGGCCTAAGCTAACTACACCACTATAGAAAAAGAGCTGTTGGCTATTGTTTTTGCTTTTGACAAGTTTCATTCATATTTGATCTTGTCAAAAGTAGTGGTTTAAACAGATCACTCGGCTTTGAGATACTTATTTTCAAAAATTGAGGCAAAGCTAAGATTGATCCTATGGGTGTTATTGCTGCAAGAATTTGATTTGGAGATACAAGACAAGAATGGAGCAGAAAGCCTTGCAGCAGATCATTTGTCAAGATTGGAGAACCCAAACTTGGAGTACCTGAAAGAAGAGGACATTGATGATAACTTCCTTGATGAGTAGCTCTACGCTATGGTAAGTTTGGTAAGTGGTTCTAATCTTAATCCTAAATTTCCTTGGTTTATGGATTTTGCAAATTTTCTTATTGCTAGGGAACTTCCAAAAGACTTTTCATATCAGCAAAAGAAGAAATTCTTTTCTAA
Organism: Reutealis trisperma; assembly: GCA_947687605.1. Taxonomy (NCBI): domain Eukaryota; kingdom Viridiplantae; phylum Streptophyta; class Magnoliopsida; order Malpighiales; family Euphorbiaceae; genus Reutealis; species Reutealis trisperma. The sequence goes on along the minus strand of CANTUT010000513.1, from coordinate 142,398 downwards.
CCTGAAATATTACTTTTGGGAGGATCCCTTTCTTTTTAGAATTTGTACTGACAGGATAATCAGGAGATGTGTGGGATGGCTCGAGAATATGAGCATTTTAGAGAAATGTCATAGTGGGCTAGCTGGAGGACATTATAGACCTAGCAAGATGGCTCAAAAAGTTTTGGAGTTGGGATTCTATTGACCAACTCTTTTCAAGGACAGCTATAACTTTGTGGAAAAATGTGATAGTTGCCAAAGAATAGGTAATATCTCATCTTGTGATGAGATGCCCCAAAATGGTATTCTTAAGTGTGAAGTTTTTAATGTTTAGGGCATCAACTTCATGGGACCTTTCCCAAGTTCTTTTAATAATAAATATATTTTAGTAGCTGTTGATTATGTATCCAAATGGGTAGAGGCTCAAGCTTTACCCACAAACGATGCTAGGGTGGTAGTGAAGTTCCTTAAGAAACTTTTCTTTAGGTTTGGCACTCCAAAAGCCATTATAAGTGATAGAGGGACTCACTTTTGTAACAACCAATTAGAAAAAGTGCTGAAAAGATTAAGTGTTACACACAAGCTTGCTACCTGCTATTATCCACAGATGAGTGATTAGGTAGAAAACTCAAATAGAGAACTCAAGAGAATTCTTGAGAAGTCAATAGAGTGCTATAGGAAAGATTGGTCAGAAAAGCTTGATAGCACACTATGGGCTTATAAGATTGCCTATAAAACTCCTTTGGGTACCACACCATATAGATTGGCCTATGGAAAGGCTTGTCATTTACTGGTTGAGATTGAGCATAAGGCCCATTGGCCTATGAAGCAAGTTAACCTTGATTTAGATGTTGCAGGCACCAAAAGAAAATTGCAAGTTAATGAGCTCGATAAATGATGGTTGGCAGCCTATGACAATGCAAGGATGTACAAGGAGAGAACTAAAAGATGGCATGATTCTTGAATTAAGCAAGAGAGAGACTTCATAGCAGGAGACCAGGTATTGCTCTATAACTCTAGGCTGAGGCTTTTCCTTAGAAAATTAAAGTCTCATTGGTCGGGTCCATTTATTGTTAAGAATATCTTTCCCTATGGAACAATCGAATTAAGTCATCCTGAGAAGGGTGATTTTAAAGTAAATGGTCAAAGGCTTAAACTATACTTTGGGGGAGAATTGAATCAAGTGACGGAGATTGAGTATCTCCAGGATTCGGGGTGAGCAATCACCCTAAACGTCCAGCAAAGATGACGTTAAAGAAGTGCTAGGTGGGAGGCAACCCAATGTTTTAATTAAGTTTTATTTTCTATTTTTTTTGATCTTTATGAAAAAAAAGGGAAAAATTGGGTGGCACAGTTGGAACCTCAGCCGTTCCTTTAGCCATGTGATAAGGATAACTAAAAATTTTTTAGCAGTAGCATCACAGGCTAGAACCTCAGCCATGTGATAAGGATAATAAAATTTTTTCTGGTAGTAGCATCACATAGCTGGGACCACGATTGAGTCTCCACTTGTGCGATAAGGGAAATTAAACTTTCCCTTGGCAGTAGCATCACACGGCTGAGATCACAGCTAAAGCCCAGGCCGTGTGATGTACCTAAGGAGTGAGCATCGTGGCCATGGGAGAAATCCCAGCCGTGGGGTCACCCGTGGGCACGGTAAATAAAAGAAAAAAAGAAAATGCAGCACTCCACACACTGCACATTTTCAATTTTCTTTCTTTCCCCTTCTCTTCCCTCATCTCTCCCACACTCGAAATCACACACACCACTCCTCCTAAGCCAATTTTCGCACTTAAGGAGGCAATTTTCAAGTAATTTCAAACACACACACTCTCTCTCTTTTCAGATTCTTCATCACAGGTATGGGCCTTTACTTTTCCTTTAATTTTTGCTCATATTTCTTATTTTAAATCTGCTTCATCTTGTGTTTTGTATAGATTCACATGATTGAGGGTAGAATATTTTGATTATAGGAGTTTGGGTTGAGCAAAAATACATTGCGTCTAATTTCTAGTGAGAGAAAGAGGTGAATTTGGGCAATGAGAGTGTTTTGGTTTGTTTTTGGATGGTTAATCATAAAATGGTGACTCTCTATTACTTAAATTGTCTGGGTTTGTTTTTGATTGAATTATTTGAAGTGTAGTTTTTTTGAATTTGGGCAGCGAATGTTGGAATTTGGTTTGAGCATACATTTGCAAATTACTATTTTTGGGAATAAGATGTTTATGGCGTTGTAATGCCAAAATTCTAACAATGAATTTTTTCCCTATTGTTTTTGTTGTTTGGGTTGGACTGTGTTATTTTGCAGCTATGGGTCCTAAGAAATCATTAATAAAAACTGCCAAATTGTCGACCAAATGGGTTAGAGGGGAAGGTAGTTCCCGCAATCCCCCACCAGCAGCAGTTCTTTCATTCCAAACCATGTGTGTGTCCAGTTTACAGACTCAGAGTCTCATGCTCACTTTTAGCAATTGGCCAACAAAGATTTCGAGCCTATACGATAGATCGATTGGGGTTTTATTCAATAAATTGGCATAGACAAGGATCTTTGGGAATGGACATCACAGCCGGGCTAGAAGGGATTTTTTGCAATCGTCGAGCCTGCATATAGAGAATTGACGCTTGAGTTTTATTATTCCCTTCAAGTTGATCTGAAGGTGATATCAGTCCAAAAGAAGATGCTACGATTCAGGTTGGGTACTAAGTAGTTTGAGATGAGTGTCAATGATTTAGCTGTGGCAATGGGTTTATAAACAGAGGAGGAGCTACATACTGATGTCTATCATAAAACACTTGTTGGCTTTCTAGATGATAATGTCCCTACTTAGGTGTGGGACAAATTTTCTCCAATGGATAAGAGATTCAATACCTCAGTCTCTAAGGCATCCTAGTTTACTTCCTTCAGTCTGCGAGTTCTACATTTTCTTCTAATGAAGACTATTTCTGGCAGATGGGACAGTGGAGGGGCTATGACTAGATAGGAGTTATTTTTCTTGATGTGCATGTATGAGGTCAAGAGGTGCAATGTGGCTTATTCTCTGATGCGATTCTTTGATGATCAGTGAAAGAAGGGCAAGTCTGAAGCCTTGTTTGGAGGGATGTATATCACCAAGCTAGCTAGAAGCTTAGGTGTTTTGGCTGGCTTGCCTCTGATGACATTAGACAGTATGCCTAAGCTGATTGATTATGCCACATTGCTGAGGGTGGATAAAAAAAAAGAGCTTCATGCTAACTTTTTCCCCTCCACTAGATCTAGTAGCTCCTAAGCCAGTTGCAGTGCCCACTACTCAGCCTTCTACTGCAGTCGGTACTTCTGCTGATGCTGGTACTTCTACTATTGCCGGGCCTTCTTCCTCATCAGTCGTACCTCCTTTCTCTGACCTAACTCCATTTCGAGATTGGATGTCATATATGGGAGTTAATGATGCAGCTGACAGGAAGCCCACTGAGTTTGAGAGATAGATATGTCGGTTGGAGAGGACCATGACAGGTCTTCAGGTCCAGCAGAACAGACTCCTCACCAACCAGCATTAGATCATGACTATGTTGCAACGCCAGCAGGAAACACTTGAGTTTGAGGTGCAGAACCGAGCATGGCTTCAATAATCCATGCTAGATTATTGGGAAACTCAAGGGTATGTGCCTCCTAGGACTGCACTGCAGCCACAACAGAGACAACCTTTGGTTCAAGTCGAGTCAGTTGATGGCGAGGGGAGTGATGGCTCCGATGATGTCATGGATGATTGATCCTTCCATTTTTTCCTTTTCTTTTATTCTTTTATATATTTTATGCTTTGGATTACTGTACTTATACTATTTAGGCTTATTTTTATTTTTATTTTTCTTTTTATGTTTTATGTTTTAATTTGTTTTTCTTTTTCTTTCTTAGCCTAATTTGGGTTTGTAGAACAAATAATGACATGGCATGGACTATGAAATAGACTGATAGGGGAATTCAATAATAGGGCAGTTTCTCTATATCTCTCTTCTCCCCTTTATATGTTTTTCTTTATACTCATTTTCAAACACATTGGGACAATGTGTTATTTAAGTGTGGGGGAGGGATATTTATTTGTTTATTTATTTATTCCTTTTGTCCTATTTTGTCTTAAGCAAGCTAAATTGCAATAATGGTGTGATTTGGAGTGATCCCTTTTCTAGCTCATAATCGATGATTATTTTTCTCTATATATGACAATCTCTCATTGATGTTTGGCTCGGTTGACTTGATCAGTTGCTAAGGATTAAGTGTGGTAGTCGTAATTAGAGAATTAAATTGATGAAATATGCATTTCTAGAATTTGAAACTTTAGTTACATTTTTGAGCATATGTTGATTCCTTTGTAACTTGAGTTAAGATTAGCAAGGTATACTTAATATCTTAGGTCTCTTGACCATTTTTCTTGATTTAAAAAAAAAACAATGATACAATAAAAAAAAAATTGCATATGGAGTTTTCAAAAATTTTCGCCTATTCCGCTAATTTTGACTCTTCTAACCTAAGGAGTTGGAATTATGAATAGTGCTAGTAGCTATTTGGATTTGTGATTCTAATTGAGTAATTAAGGGTCGGCATCATAAATGTTTACCTTCGCGTCAAAAGGCTAGTATGATGATTCAAACAAGTCGGGCTCCTTAATTAAAAAAAAAAGAGTGCAATGAAGTTACATTTGAATGTTAAAGTCAACAAAAAAATCAAAAGAGTAGTCAGGTGCCTAAGAGAAAATCCTTCATTTCTTACTTTTGTTTCTTTTGGATTGTATGCTTAATCTTTTACCTCTAGAATTTAGACTTCAGGATTGTGAGTTTTATCTTTAAGTTTGAGGTTCTTTTTTTTGTAGATCCTTTAATTTGACTGCTACATTTGAGAATTAGTTTTTGATTATGAAATTCGAGCCTTACTGATTTGAGTATTGTCAATCTTTATGTTTTCTTTTAGCTTTAAAAGGGTTGTCCATTTTCTAAACTATTATTGTAATTTAGTTTCCTTGAGGACAAGCAAAAAATCAAGTGTGGGGGAATTTGATAAGAGCTAAAAACACTATATTTTGGCCCTTGTTCTTAATGTATTTTATGCATCCAATTGAGTTTAACCTGTTTGTTTTAGTGCTTTCACAGTTCTTTTAGTTAATCCAGTGTCAAATGATGCCATGATCCGAATGTAACCTAGAATGGTAAAGATCCAAGCTAAAATGCTGACTTTTGGAAGAATATGGGCTGCCATGAGTTGAGCCATGGCTGGGATTCTAGCCTTGTGATAAGAGCAAAGTGGCAAGTATCTAGTATACTCCCATGGATGGAGGCACGGTTGAGGTTTCACCCATGGGAAGTTACGTTTTTTGATTTTCCATTGCCACGGTTGGAACCCCAGCCGTGGATTCAGTGGTGTGAGTTAAAATTTTTAGAAATATAAAACCAGATCTGACAGCATTTTGTAAAGGGGTTGCCTAGGGATTAGAGATAGGATAGTAAGGGGAAGAAGACATTGAAGATCGACGATCAAAGAACAAGATTTCTCTACACTTTATTCATGAATTGTTTGGGATTTCTTACTTCTTTAATTCTTTCTTTGGTTTCAATGTGTGATATGAACTAATTCTTCCCAATTTGGGTGTTGATGAACCGTAGAACCTTTTGTATAAATTGAATTACTTTTTATTCAATTAAATCATTCCTTGAGTTGTTTTATCTTTATGATTATTATTGCTTAACTATCAATTGACAATTGCATGCTTGTTAATTGGGGATTGTTTTCATATAATTGACTAGAGATAGTTTTATGTGAATTGATCACTCATAGAGATTGAGGGTTGATTGGGGCACTAGAGATAGGCTTACAAGACTTCTTTGGTAGATAGTTTCCCAAATCTAATGCATAACCTAATTGAGTTTGCTTGAGAAGAGATTCCTTGCATTCCTCTTAGGAAATAGTGATTTAATTACTCGAGAGAGATTTTTATCTAATTCAGTGAAACGCCAATTCAACTTATGGAATGAATTTGATTAATGTGTAATTCATGATATACAATTAGGGGCTAGGGGATTCAATACCTGAATGGGCTTTTATCATTAATTTCATCTCCTTTTTCCTTCTTGTTATTTTACTTAAATTAGATTTTAGTTTTGTTTTAATATTACTATAATCATTCTTATCAAACACCAATTTGATTAACTAGACATTAGCAGACATTTGAGCTAGTATTTACCTAAAGTCTTTGGTGGATCGATATTCTACTCACTATTATATTACTTGTGCGATCTATACATTTGTAGAATACGCATCAGGTAGTATAGCATAAAAGAGGTCGATTCTACAGGGAAACTATATAAATATTAGCTTAAACGTTAACTATTGTCTAGTAAATCAAATTCTAAGGAAAACTAAAGTTAAACTAAATTGAAAATTAAACTATATTAATTAAGTGTAGTAAATTAATAAAATCAATGGAAAAGAATCAATGAGTTAATTATCTAGATAGAAACTCCCCCTAACCCCTCATGTATTTCATGAATTATAGAATTAATTAAATCAAACAATGAATCAAGTTAGCAATCTTGAAAGTAGAATTAAACTTTCTCAAGTGAATTAATCCCCTTTTTCCTAAGTAAATTAAATAGAATCTCTTCTTATTCAATGGGTTAGGTAAAGCATTAAGATCAAAGAATTTAAAAGCCAAAGAATTTTGTAAACCTATCTCTAGTGTTCCAAGTAATCCTCAATATTCATGAGTGATCAGATTAAATCAAGAGTATCTCTACTCTTCTATAAGAAATCAAGTATCAAATCAACAAGGTAGCAATTGTTAATCAGGCTTTATAATATAAATCATGAATATAAGTCAACCCAAGTATGATTTGATTGAAAACCCAATCATTCAATTCATAAAATCAAAACTAGGGTTTGTCCCATCTAGATAAATAAAGTTTAGTTCATGGTAAATTTAAAGAATAATGAAAAAAAAAGAAGAAAATGAAAAATCAAATAATCCATAGATAAGTTCTTAAAAATCTTCTCTTCGATCTTGAATCACCTATTTCAATTCCACTCGAATCTTGTTCTTCCCTTTTGATTTTAGCTGTGATCTCTTCCTTTCTTCTCATAAAGTTCTCCTAAAATAACTCTCCAAAAAGATTAAAATCTCTTTCTATTCTCTTTGAAATGTCTTTTAAAGGAACATTTTTTTCTCGACACAACCTGGAACATGCCCATGTTCCAGGGCGTGTTGGCATTTGTCTTCATACAAAATTTAGGTCTTTAACATGGGCTGTAATACACCCAGGTACACAGGCAGGATGTTCACCATGCCTTGATACATGCCCATGTTCCTAGGTGTGTAACCTTAAGTCTTTGCCCAAAATTTGTCGAATTTGCTTCTTAGCTTTACAATTTCCAAATGAATTGTTCCATGGTCTCCAAATCAGCTTAATCCTTTAGATTATTCTAATAACACAATTAACAAATAAATTAAACTCAATTTAATGATAAAACACAGTAAGAACAAGGGCTAAAATATAATCAAATATGCACTTGTCAAATCACCCCACACTTGAGCATTTGCTTGTCCTCAAGCAAATTAAATTCGGATAGCAATTTGAAATAAAATTTCCTTCCTCAACTTCAAAACAAATCATCAAAATATACAACAACTCACTTATCATGAAAACTTGAAATCTTCAATCAAATACCAATTCTCAAACATGATAGTTAGATTAAGAGATCTTTATGTCTAATTCTACAAATTCTCGAGTCTAAATTACATAGTTAAAGATTTGTTCAAACTATTCCATAGCAATAAAAGTTAAAGCAAAGTAGATTTATAAAGATTTTCTCCTAGGTATTTGATCACTTCCTTGCTTTTTTTTTTTTTAATTTTCTTTTTACTATTAAAGCAAGACCTTGTTTGAATTGTCATACTAGCCTTTTTATACAAGTGTAAACATTTGCAATGCCGACCCCCGGTTACTCAGCTAGAATCACAATTTCAAATGGCTACTAATACTATTCATAATCTCAATTCCAGGATTTTATTGAGTCAAGAATAGTGGAATATATTAAAATTTGAAGCTCCTTTTGCTCTTTTAACTTAACTTATTTTATTTTCCAAGAATAATAATTAAGCTCCATAGGATATTAGAAATTTCTACTAAACCTTAAACAAAAGTCATAATGGAATAACATAAGCACAAAAATTTAACTAAGAGTTCAAACTCCATTCTATTAAACCAACTCCCTAACATGACTTAACTCCCTAACATGACTACCACATCTAATATTTGATAGATGATTAAGTCAATCAAGCAACGCATCAGAAAGTTATTGCCATCTAAATGAAAATTCATCTATTAAGAGAATCAATCTTACTTCATGCTACTATCTCAATTCAATTTACTAACTCACAATGTACACACTTAACTAATCCCCCTACACTTAATAAACACATTGTCCTTAGGTGTTAGAGAAAAAGAAAATAGAAATAGAAGAGAAAAAGATGTTCTACCTTGAAAATGGTCGCATGAATAGAGTTACAATTTGGTGTGCAGCTTTAAATACACAAAGACAAGAATTAAAAGAGGCAGTCATTTGAAAAAAAAATAATAAACTAAAATAGTATAGATCACAAATAAAAATAATAATACATGCATAATAGATAACTAATCATTGCTGTTACAAGAAAGAAAGAAAATATTCATAGCTTAGAATTATCATTAGGTAATACAATTAATTTCAATTCAACCAAAACTAGGTTAACCCAGCTCTTTGCTTCTCTTTCCTAGGTCTCCCTCTACCCCTCTTCACATTCGTAGGGCTGTCCCTCTCTTTTGTTTGTGATTCTTGCTGCATTGAATTGTCTTTTACACTAGCTAGTGCAATAGCCCTCATCATATTTTCAGCTTCCTTTCCCTCATCATAAATAAAAATAAAGATAAAAAGAAAAGAAAAGAAAAGAAAAGAAAAGAAAAGAAAAGAAAAGAAAAGAAAACTAATTCTCATATGTAGATGAACCAAGATCATCAAAGCCGATGAGCTCATCGTTATCTATTGAAGGTGAAGGTGGTGGCGATAAAGGTGGTTGTGTGGAGGGAGTGAACCCCGAATGTTGAAAGAACTCAATCACCAAGCACTCAATCCATCTCTTACGCTTAGCTCAATCCATCTCTTACGCTTAGCCTTATGGTCTAATTGAGCCTCGATACACTGATGTTGTTCTCACATTAGGTTCATCACTCGAGTTTGTAGCCCATGAAGCTATTGCTACTGATAGTCTAATCTCCCCACCTTGCTCTCCATCCTATATAGCTGCCTCTCTAAATTAGTCATCTTGTAATCCTCTACTTTCAAATCGCTAATGGTGTGCACCCAATCTCAATAGCTCAAAGGATGAAAAATAAAAGGTAGTGGTGCAAAGCCTGATGGTCCAGTTAGGTCGATAGAAGTGGTGGGTTCCAAAGGTCCAGGAATATCGGTTGTTAGTGGTGGATGTCACAACCCACTTATTAAGCCATGACGGTCTTAAAGCCTAGGGAGATATAAAGTCACATAAACCTGTAGAACCTCATATAACTTATAATCCTTTGCCATTAATCATATTGAACCTTATCCCAAGATCGTAACCTTATTACCTTTTCCTATTACTTATTACTTGCTTATCATCTCCTTTGTTAACTTATAATATTATTTACAAACACAACTTGTATAATTTCTATAGCTGTATTTGATATCATTAACCAAATGTTCATTACTTCATACATTATTATAATAGCAATTATAATACCATTCACATTACATATACACCCCATAACATATCAGTACTAACCCTTCAGTAACCATGGAGCTCTAACAAAGATCTTCAAAATTAGGAATGACAACACTTGAATTTAACAGAGCAACATCTAAGCAAAAAGTTGGGGCTTGGAATTTACCTTGTTGACTTGTAGACTTTGCCTGAAAAATTTAAACCACTAAAGAATGAGACAAGCTCAGTGAGTACATAATAATACAATATCTATATAGTACGTATAAGGACCATTATTAGGAAGGTCTCTTTATGACAATGGAATAAATTTAATCATAGTTGACATTATGATTCAATTTCTTATTAAGATGGAAATAACATCTTTAGCAAAAATAATACTTTCTTGGAAGTGGAATGCTTCCCACACTTATAAATTGAAAAGTGGTAGCCTAAGCCTTGCTCACTCACATATATCACACTATGCAAGACTGATAAGGTCTTATGGTTAGGCATTCCCCCTTAACAGAGGTTGAGTACTCTTGCCCTACCCGCAGGCTTATACCAAGTGCATATGGTTTGGTGTATTTCCTCACACCGAAGGGGATTTTTGCTTATCTTTTGGTATCAATAGAAAATTCATATAAGGTTTGTAATAGAGGATCCAATGATTCATATTATGAGTTCAATATGAAGGTTTCAAAATAGTCAAATGTCATTAAGGAATATCATATCAAATGGCTCATTGTTCGATAAACAATTCATGCTCATCAAGGCATTGGAATAATTCAATGACAGTGGTTTGAACAACAAAGTTCATAGTAAATGGTGCAAGTCATATTATATTATTAAGTACTCACCTTAGAGTCCTTTGCTCCTATTTATATTTAACACTGATGCTAGAAGTACTCCTTGCATTTTTCAACAACATCCTTATCCTTGTCTTTAGACTCTACACATTTGCATTTCAATTACACATCAATCACTTTCTTATTATGACATTTGTTTAATTTAACTTAACTTGCTAACATTTCTATCTTGTTCATTAAAGCACAACTTATTACTTTGAAGGTCAATATATATTATACATATACTTTTTACTAATTTTAACACTTTCCTTAGTTGTTGTCTAAATGGCCATAGCTATTCATTTAAGGAAGGATAATTCCTTTCATCTCAATTTCACATTTCAAATTTAAGTAACATCAATTTAAGCAATTTCTAATATTCAATGGAGTTAATACTATTCTCACCATCAATTCCATAAATAAACCTAGTTCATTAATCATGGGGAAAATCATTTCTATCGATTGAATTTCAAAATTAACATTATACAAATCATATGACACCATTCTTAAGCTTAATTTTCCTTTCAATTTCATGAATCTATGTTCAATTCTCAAAATCCCCAATTTTTCCATAAACCATTGAATTTGGGGAAAACTCTAGAATTTGGGAAAAACTATTAATTCCTCATCCAATCTTCAAATTGATCTTGGAATTATGAAATTAGCATAGCATAAAACCTATATGATCATTCAATTGCCAATATCTAGCATTAGAACATTAAGTTCCCCTTTTAAACTATATCGTGCCTCTAATATGTTCAAGTCTTAAACTAAGTTTCTAAAGTTCATTTCAACATTTCTAAATCATTATTCTTCATCTAAAGGAACCATAGATGTATTTAATTAGAACTTAGAACACCTCCTTGATCATTTCCTAGTATTGGCTGAAATTTACATTTAGTGTAGAAGAGAATTTATATAACCAAGATACTAAAATCAATCTCAAAACATAGATATGAGCAGATGAATATGATTCCTTACCTTGGTTAGCTTTGTTTGCTAAAGTTCTTATCTCTATTGTGTAGGGAGAGAGCTTTTTTTGTGGTTATGGAACTTTGGTGTAAAGATAGGAAAATGATGATCATAACATAAATTTTGCATATATATATATATAATGGGTTGGATGGTGGAGATTTGATTAAGCTCAATCTAATGGCTAAGATTTAATCTTGATGGATGGCTATGATTTGATCAAGTTGGAGGGCTAGGATTTTCACTACAAGGGTGATGATCATCATTATATGGCTTGGAAAGAGCAAAATGATTGTAAACTTGGGTGCAGGTGAAGTAAGAATTCAAGTTGGAAAAGGAATTGACTTAGTAAAAAATAGTGACTAGCTTTCCCAACATCTAACTCAACCTTAATTAATCATTCTTAACTCTAGTTAAAGCTTAGGTTTATCCATTTATGAGCTTTATGGGTTGGCCATTCAATGGGCTTGGGCTTTTAAGTCCAAAAGCCCTTTAACAAATCTATATATGCACATTTTAAGTTCGGTAACTCAATGGATTTTTCATTTCATTTCTTTCACTTTAATGTACATAATTCTACCTTCCAATACCACTACACATTCTAGTCATTGCTAGATATATTCTATACATATCATAATATAAATTTACTAGCCCTTCCATGGCATTGTTCAAGTATGTATATCATGTAAGCTCATTGGGTCAAACTAAGTTTGACCTCTATTATACCATTGTAGCTTTGATTAAATTTAGTTTCTCATATCATTATTATCATCCCCCAATATCTTAAGAGATGTTAATGCCCACTCATGAGCACTTTAGATTAACATTTCAAACGAATTATTAACATAGTCCCATTAAGTCAAACTCAGTTTAACTTCCATTTTATCATAAGGGGGCTTATCAAAATTGATTGCATTGTTTACTTTTTGTCACATTATTTATTAAAATCACTTTTTGTGATATTCTTATGGTTCCTGCAGTGTCAGAAAGGCCTGGAATAGCATGATATATATATATATATATATATATATATATATATATACACACACACACACACACACACACACACACACACACACACACATTATAGTGCCTCCATTGCTAACTCTAATAGATTAGGGAAACCTTAGGTATTACATTCTACCTTCGTTTAGAAAATTTTTCCTCGAATTTTCAAAACAGATACTTTTGTTTCATAAAGCAATTGACAATACATAGGCTACCTGTTTCAGTTGTTTTCTCATGTACATTTACTATCTCAACAGATTTTCAATCATTTTTTAGCTATCTTTCTTATTACAATTCCTTTGACGAGTCCTTTTAATAACAATTCTTATATCATCGGGTCTATTTTGAAATTAATGTTATATCGATTTTCTAACCCATCAAACATATAATATCTCTTTTCTCATTTTGCATACTATAAGTCTATTTCTTCATATTAACTCATCATAACTTAAAAATTCTTAATGCAATCTACAGAGATCCTATCATTTCTTTGTAAGTCTCTAGTAGAGTAATATGAGATGTTGCAATTCCATATTTGGTGATTATGGTCACCCTTATTATTCATTATAATTTATTTGTATCAATATTCTAAACAAATTATTTTCATTTATTTTCTTCTTGCTTACTATTGAAGGATTCATCTATAGTTAATCAATTCTTAATCATATATGTCTATAAGGAATTCGTTATTTACCTCATCAAACCAAATTTTCAATCAATCTGTCTTTTGTTGTAGATACATTAGGATCATTTCTTTATTATCCTTTGAACATATAACAACATATAGTATGTACCTAATTATGTACTAATGGGAGACATAATAAAGCTCACCTTAAATCCTTTATGGATCTTATCTCTTACACCAATTTAGTAATTTCATACTAAAGCTTTACAATTCTATAGAATCTTAATTCAGCATATAGATATTATCAGATTCTTTATCATTATTAATTATCTCAACTATTTTAAAGTTCCATATTCTAGTCATTTTCATACTTACTCCTATATACATGCTCATATCCGCACTTATGAACTTATATGCTTGTCTTTATGCTCTTATATAGCCGGATATATAGTCATTTCCTAGTATGCACAACTTATCTTTATTATTTCTACACTTATAGGCATCCTTTGCTTCAAAATTTGAATTTGGTTCCTTTTCACTTTTCCTTTATTCTCATCAATTGTTGTTTCTGGTTCCTCGGTTCTTGTATTTCACTTGTACCCTTTAACCTTTCATAAAATATTTTAATAATAATTACGTTTCATCTCTCTTTGATCATAATTCTTTGTTGGCTAGTTATTTCTAACTTTTCAATATTTAATCTTGTTGCACATTATCGTATGGAGGGGTCTATACACCTGCACAATGAAGTAAGATAAATTTCTACAAACCATTTTACAAATATTATTGATGCATCTATTTAAAAATTCCAAAGTTTCTTTGACTTCAAAGATTTTCCTATCACTAAAGCACTTTGGAAATGAGATATTTACTGTTAAATAACCATATTACACTATACTCTTTGTCATTTCACTTAGCAAATTTTTTATAATAAATCTCATGTAATTACATTACTACTCTAATCCAACTCCTTTTCAATTCTTTGTATCCTATAACTTAATCATAAAGAAGATTCATTTATTCCTTAATATAGTCTTCTTGTTGAATTTAAAAGGCATGTATAATCTTTTTAAATTCTCCAGTCCTTCTTAGAGTGTATCCAATCAAACTTAATCATTGTACATGTCATGCACTCCAATGTTGATTCTTATTGATATTCATACTCATGTGTTTCTTTCTTCTTTACTTGTTTCTTCTATTTTATTGTCAAATTATTATTCCCTTTTCTTTCTAGTTCTTAACTTATGTTTCAATAAGTATAATAAAGAAATACAATTTCATTCCATAGTTATGATCTCTTGGTATATTCTAACATAGTTATTTGAATCTCACTTTCTATTATTCAAATATATGGCTCCTTTGTGCTCCATGAAAAACTTAGACGACATCCTAAACATCGCACATACTATAGTATGTGCAAGAATAAACATATTTGCATCATCATTCATATTTCATGAAATCACATTTAGGTTTTTGCCAAATAGCATTTAGCTAATAATTATTGTGCGCATACATCATGGGCACAAAGGATTTAGTATACCTTCACTGAGCCATATCGATAATTGACAGTCAACTATAGTAGGAAATTTATTCTTAATAAAGCACATATACATTTTGATAAGTGCATGAATTCTTATGTTTTGAATCTTGATTTAGCATTTTTTATTATTTAAATTGAGTTTAATATGTTTGTTCAAGTGTTTCTCAGAGTAATTTATAAGAATTATTCATGTTTTGGAATGCCATGATCATTTGAGCTCAAATTGCAGTTAAAAATTGAGAAACAATGCAATTTGGGTAATTTTGGCTACAGACATGCCCAGTGACATGCCATGTCATTGATCATGTCGTTTAGCTTGAATTCTAGTAGCTTTACATGCCCAGAGACATGGACGTGTCACTAGCCGCGTAATGCTATAGAGGTCTAATATCTTTGAATACCTTATAGTATTTTGAGCATAACTTGAGCTATAAAGGTCTAATTAAGATGATTTAGGCACCATTGGAAATATAAGAGAAAAAGCTACAAATGTTAAGAAGACTAGAAATTCTAATTCCTTCATTTTCTTGCCCAAAATTAGTATGCAATCTAGATATTGTATCTTGGCACCTAGCCTAGCTGTGCTGACATGGAAAAAATTGGCCAATCCATGCTTGACACCAATCCAAACCCTAATGAGCCTTAAAGCACTATAAAAAGACATAATTTACATTAGAAAAGAGGAGCTTTTTCTTGGGCTTTTAATAGCTACCCTCATAAAAGAGTGAGAGAGAGTTTTTGTGCAGAATTTTCATGGTGAAGATCCAATAAGCTGTAGAATTTTCATTTAGATACTTCTTCACAAAGTTAGTCATTTTTTTTTCTTTTATACACATTTTATCCATATCATCTCACTTTCATAACATATAGCTTAGTCACATATATCATTCAAACAACATTACTATTTTTTCACAGTCATTATGCATATATCATACATCATACTAAGGACTTAAACTTTTATAGATAACACAGATCTAGACTTAACGATATACTTCAAATGTCATGAAGGAATTCCTACGCTCCATGGTTTAACCTATAACCCATAGCATTTATAAAATCTAAAGTAGACTTAAACCTTAGCTCTAATACCACCTCTATCACAAACCACTTATTAAGCCATAACGGTCCTAGAGCCTAGGGAGACATAAAGTCACCTAACCTCGTGCAACCTTATATAACTTATAATCCTTTGCCCTTCATCATATTGAACCTTATCCCAAGATTGTAACGTTATTACCTTTCCTTATTACTCATTACTTGCTTATCATCTCCTTATTAACTTATAATATCATTTACAAATACAACATGTATAAGTTCTAAAGTTGTATTTCATATCATTAACCAAATGTTCATTACTTCATACATTATTATAATAGCAATTACAATACCATTCACATTACATATACACCCCAAAACATATCAGTGCTAACCCTTCGATAACTATAGAGCTCTAACAAAGATCTTCATAATTGGGAATGACAACATTTGAATTTAGCAGAGCAACTTCCAAATGGAAGGATGGGGCTTGGAATTAACCTTGCTGACTCATTGACTTTGTTTGAAAAATTTAAACCACTAAAGAATGAGACAAGCTTAGTGAGTATATAATAATACAATATATATATATATAGTAAGTATAAGGACCATTATTAGGAAGGTCTCTTTATGGCAATGGAACAAATTTAATCATAATTGACATTATGATTCAATTTCTCATTGAGATGGAAATAACATCTTTAGCAGAAATAATACTTTCTTGGAAGCAGAATGTTCCCACACTTATACATTAAAGAGTAGCAGCCTAAGCGTTACTCACTCACATATGTTTATGAGGCCTCGCCCGAGCACCGATCCGATCCGCCGAGGAATCGAGATGCTCTTCGGGAGAAACTCCACGATTGGAACTTGCTGTGAGTTTAGAAAATTGATTTTTGTGATTTGAAAGTTGTGAAAGGACCACTTTAATTTACTTATTTTAATTGGGAAAATTAAAGAAAACCCAAAATTGATTGACTCCAAAAATGATTTGATTTTATCCCAATGGAAAATGCACCAATCCGCGAGTGACCAAGGAGGGCTCGAGGATCAAGTTTTGGTAATTACACAATTAAGAAAATATATTTTTCTTTAGTTCGGCTATAATTGCAAAATAATTCTTAAAAAAGGAATTTTCATGTATGCATGAACAGGAATATAATGATGAATGAAATAGATATATATATATATATATATATATGATGAGATGGAATGATAGTTGTAAATAAATAGGCAAGATAAATCCTACTTAATTATTACAATATCAAAACAATTGAAATAAAGAGGATCTTTCCTGTAGCCCTTATGGGTACTAGGAAAAGCACACATTCCCCAAATACAAGATTATAAATAAAAGATTAATATAAATAAATCAAAATAAATAAATAAATAAAATATTGATAAAAAGATTTTGGAGTTGATGCCCTTCAGAATGGTAGCCTGCGTATCCTATTGAATACGAATCAAACCCCACGCAGTTCTTCCTTCTTGCGAAGGAGGGGTTTTGGAAAAAGTGTTGGTTTGTTTATTAATTTAATTCTGATTCTTAAATTAATAAATTTTCAATCTTTTCTATTTTAGACCTAAAGAGAATTCTATATATGAGTTTAGAATTTTGAAAATGAACAAAAGGAATTATACCTTTTCTTTCCTTGATTTTCGGATGAATAGGACGAGCTTAACTCTGGATCTAAGCTCCACTTTGGATTTAGGACCTTGAAGTTGAACCTTAATAGTAAAAGGTTAACAACATAGCATGATGAAATGTATCAGAGAGAATTTTTGTCATTGGAATTCCCTCCAAATGAGCTGGAAGGAGGCTCTATTTATAGAGCTGCTAGGGGGGGTGATGGTGGTATGGACGGCGGCACCGGCACATCGTCGGCGGCACAGGCAGCATTGACAATGTGCTGGGCATCCGGGTGGCATGTTAATCATGCCATCTGGCTGCCTGCACTAATTCTATACCTCTTAGAGTGGTGGCACAGTAGGTGTACAGCTCAGACAGCGGTACATCAAGCGTGCCGCCCAGGGCAGCGATGTGCCTTTTGTGTGCTGGCTGGCTGGTTTGACCTGTTTCCTGCTTTTTCATTCATTTTGGGTTTGTTTCAGTTTTGATTCGAGCTCAGTTTCATTCTGTGGGTTCGTGACTAAAAAGCAGTCGACTAAAGGTGAAAGATTCAGGAAATTTATTTTTCAATGGGGCGCTACCTCGTACCCCGCAAGGGGTGCTGCCCCCTTAACCCCCGCCCACTAACTGGCTAGCGGGACCGCCGTATGCATAGCACCTTATTCTTAGTAGGTGTCAAGCTGCAGTCGAATCAGGGGGTGTAAATTTAAGGGTTCACAGCTGCTCCCTCATCAGAATTGGCTTTAAGGAAAAGGTGATCCTGATGACAGTGAACCCTAGGAAGAGATGCCATGTCAGACTTTAGGCTTGTGCTCTTACAACATCAGATTTTTGGCTTATATGTTCTTTTGCCATATCAAATTCTAGGCTGTGCCATGTCAGATTCTAGGTTATACCACGTCAGACTTTGGGCTTGTGATATCTGCTTGTGCTTATCATGCATGAGGACATTCATGCTTTGTGTAAATTGAACCTTATGAAGAAGGACAAACATTGTATAAAGATATGAACCTTTTGGGAGAGGGCCCATAGGATAAATGAGGTTTTGTCAATGGCTATTGGTTTGACCTTAGTGTTGAATGTGAGAATGGTCATGGTGATCTTCAATTAAGGCTATATGTCCAGCCTAATTGTTGGAGGTAAAAATGATTTAGTGAATTTTAATCAAGGTTATCTGTTTTGCCTAGACTTTGAAAGATTTGGAGATTTGGTCCACCTAGGGAATTTAAATTGGTTTAGCCAGGCCATTTGTTCGGCCTTACTATTGGAGAGATTATGATCAAAGTTATCTGTTTGACTTTTATGTTTGGGAAGATTGGGATCAAAGCTATATGTTTGGCTTTGGTGGTTAGGAGGATTATAGTCAAAGCTATCTGTTTGGCTTTGTTGGTTGGGAAAGTTGGGATCAAAGCTATCTATTTAGCTTTGGTGGTTGGGAGGATTATAGTCAAAGCTATCTGTTTGGCTTTGTTGGTTGGGAAAGTTGGGATCAAAACTATCTGTTTGGCCTTGATGTTAGGAGGAATAGAATCAAAGCTATCTGTTTGGCTTTGATGTTAGAAAAGTAGGGATCAAAGCTATCTGTTCGGCTTTGGTGTTAGAAGGATTGGGATCAAAGCTATCTGTTTGGCTTTGGTGTTAGATTTAGAGAAGGTTATGTCTCTGAAAGACGAGGGGTGTGGAAATTCCAATATAGGTGGCTCAACCTGATTAGCCCATTTGAAAGTTACGGTTAAGGATTAGTCCTTGTAGAGAAAGGTCTTGGCTAAGGAGGCTAGGTCTGGTGAAGGAAATCCATTTGAAAGGCTTAATATGATTTTGTCTTAAAGGAGATCATAGGCTTTATAAATGAAGGCCTTTTAGGAGTGGGCTTCATTGTGAAGGCTTTTGGGGAGTGGGCTTCATAGTGAAGGTTTTTGGATCTAAACTTCATGGCGAAGGCTTTTTAGGAGTGGGCTTCATGGTGAAGGCTTTTTGGGAGTGGACTTCATGGTGAAGGCTTTTTGGGAGTGGGCTTCATGGCGAAGGCTTTTAGATATGGGCTTCTTAATGAAGGCTTTTGGGTTTGAGCTTCTTGATGAAGGCTTCTGGATTTGGGCTTCTTGATGAAGGCTTTTGGTTTAGGCTTTTTGATGAAGGCTTTTGGTTTAGGCTTCTTGATGAAGGCTTTTTGGGAGATATGCCTCGAGTTCTAGTTTTGCCAAGGAAACTAGATTTAAAGATGATGAGCCCTGATAGACTTAGGAATTTTGGTTCTACTCATTTTGAGATGATGCCAAGGAATGGGTGGTATGTGGTATGATTTGCTAATGTGGCTTGGGATGGAACAATATGATTTCATAAAATTCGAGAATGGTTTAAAGGTAGGCTGAAACTTCTGAAAAGAATCATGGAGGTTGTATGATTTTGCTTTTTGTAGCATGAATCATGGAAAAGAGTAAGTCAAACTTTTCTTGTTATTTGAGATTGAAGAGACTCTTGGAGTGACACTTAATTGTAAATTGCATTAGTTGAAACAAAGAGCCCTTAGGAATGGCTAAAGGGCTAATGGAAGAAGATAAATTGGGGATCATGCTTCCAAATGAGAGATAAGGATATGATAGACTGGAGATATATATGAGGGATTGTGCCTTAGCTCTTTGAGCTAAGCGACGGGATGGATTGACAATAGATGACGACCTAGGAAGACATGCCCCCATTGTAGGATAAGGGCATAAAAGATAAAATATCCTTAAAGAATGAACCTCTGGTGAGGAAGGATGACTCTAGAGACATGAGATGAGACAAATTAATTGAAGATGATTTGACAACTTTGGACATGAGGGAATGAGACTTGGATGAGCTTTCTCTTTCTCTCCCTCTCTCTTAGCTCTAACTTTTGCCTAAGTTGCCCTTTTTGGATTTTTAGCTTAGTGAGCTTGCATTTAGGAGAAAATATTCAACCATGATTTGCGCTGCTGCTTTGAGGGGCTCTAGCCTTTGAATTCTAGATTTGACAAAGGTCTTTTTTGAACTTGTTACCCTTGTTGAGATGTATTGATTACCTAATGTGCAATAGGTAATTTCATTTGATTTGATTTTTGTGCTTCAATTGTTTGATGAGAGGTCCATTACCTGACTTTCTTTGATTAGGAAGCGATAGCTGATTTGTCTCAAATTCTGATTTATGCTAATTGTGGTGGATTTAATTAATTGTTCGTTCATCTATTTTTTTCTCTTTTTCTTTTTCTCTTTTTTTTTTCATTTTTTTTCTTCTTTTTTTTATTGCTCATCCATGCTGGACTAAATAAGGAAGACGAAAAGAAAATGTATGTGCATTACTATAAAGGAAACTTTATTGCAAGATGACAAAAGGAACCACTATGGTCGACGTGAATAAAGAAAAATAAGATGATAGACTCTAACTCAAATTTAGACTTAGACTTTTAAGATTTAGACTTGGACTCAGGTTTAAACTTGGAATTCAATCTCAGATAGGTCGATTAGCTGAACTTGAACTACTCCATGACATGCCTTTTGGGGTTGAGGTAAGGTGGAGTTGAGTTAGAACTAGATTCCTCATCACTCTTCAGGTTAGTGGTGGGGAATTTAGCTTGAAATAATATACTTTGGATGCAATCTTCAGCTTTTGACGCAGTTGCAACCAAAGCTCTGAAGGTGGTAGGTATTGAGTCAACAAGTGGGCTTTATAGGCAGGAAGTAGATTCTTAACAATGATATCCACTTGTTCATGCTCAATTGGCCTGTTTACCATTTGAGCAACTTTAGCCCTCCACCTAGTAAGGAACATAGAGAAGGACTCATCTGGAAGTTGCTTTGTGGTTTCTAAATCCCTTCTTGTAATGTCGACTTCAATATTGTAGTGGTACTGTTCGATAAATGCCTTACAAATGTCCTCCCAAGTCTATTTTTGGGTATCATCCAAGTTAATAAACCATTTTAAGGCAAGATCAGTAAGAGTTTGCTGAAAAAGCTGAGCAAAGAGCTCATTGTTGATACCAAAGGGATGCATTGCCCCCACGTACATTTTTAAATGGATCTTGGGGCAAGCATTACCATCAAATCTGTCTAAATTCGGCATCTTGAACTTTGGCGGAACTCTTACGTTAGGAAATAAGCTTAGGGAGCCTGTATCAACTAGGTTCTCTTTCTTCTTTAGATTTTTCATCATTTTTTCCATGTGCTTCACTTTTTTGATGAAGGCTTTGATTTCAGGGTTGACTTCCTTCCTTTGGAAAGGATCCGCGGGTCGGGAAGTGAGAGTAGGGGTGAAATTTAGTGGTTGAACTATCATAAGTTGATAGAGTGAGTTGTTTATAAGGAATTCAGGTGATGGAATAGGTAGTGTTGGGATCATGTCAGTGTTTGCAGGCTCTTTGTCTTTGGAATTAGCTATAGAAGTGGTTCCATAGATAGGATAAAGAGCAGGTCTTAGGTTAGATTTGAGTAGTTTTGGGTCAGTTGAGCTTTAGACCATGGAGGTCTGTTCCATCAAGGTGCAGACATCTTCCATAATGGCCCTCCTTTGGGCTTTGAGCAAGTCTTGAAAATAGGCATTTTGCCTCTTCATTAGGGTCTCTTGTTGTTCAAAGAGCTTAACAAGAAGCTCGTTAAAGATTTCATCAGCTCTAGTAGCAGTGACTTCATCTCTGCCAACAGACATTTTGTCAACCTTTGAAAGAGAAAAGGAACTGGATTAGTATCAAGCTTTGGAAAAAAGGGTTATGGGGAAGTGTGACAAACTAAAGGATCTTAGGCTTAATGACAATGGATGACAGTGTCTTGTTGTTAAGTTGACGGTGTATGGGTAAAGATGAGGGTAGAGGTTTATGATGTTAGCTAGGTATGTATTTAGCTAAGGGAACTAGGTCAAATTTTAGTTTTGGGTGGCTAGATCAGATTTTAACTTTGAGTGACTAGGTCAGAATTTAGCTTGGGTTGGCTAGGTCAGAATTTAGCTTGGGGTAGCTAAGTCAGATTTTAGCTTTGAGTGGCTAGATCAGAATTTAGCTTTGGGTGATTGGGATTATGATTTATGAATGGTTTACCATGGGCTTAAGGATAGAGTGACCATGGGTTTTGTGATTGGGTATGGATGTACCATGGATTTAGATGTTGGGTGGACTATAGGTTTGGTGATAATTGGATAATGGGTTGGACTAGATCATGGGCTTAAATGGGCCATGGGTTTGGATAGTAATGTAAGAGATGAAACCTAGTCAACATGTAGTTTGGGTAAGGATAAGGGTGATGCTAAGTCAATATTTAGCTTTGGTAAGGATGGTTGAGGATAATGCTATATCAATGTTTAGCTTAGGTAAGAACTATGAAAGATGAAAGCTAGATCAGTGTTTAGCTTGGGTAAGAGTTGTGAAAGATGAAAGCTACATTAGTATTTAGCTTCGGTAAGAATTATAAAAGATAAAGCTATGTCAGTGTTTAGCTTGGGCTAGGTTAGTGTTTAGCTTGGATAAGAATTATGAAAAAGGATGAGGGTACCATAAATGGGTTTATTTTTACCATGAGTTTGACATGGGTTTGGATAGGACTAGACCATGGGTTTTGGGTGAACCATGAGTTTTGGGCTTTGACCATGCATTTAGGTGGACCATGGGCTTTGGGTGTTGACCATGGGTTTAGGTGAACCATGGGTTTTGGATTTTGACCATGGGTTTAGGTAGACCATGGGCTTTAGGTTTTGACCATAGGTTTAGGTGAACCATGGGCTTTGAGTTTTGACCATGGGTTTAGGTGAACCATGGGTCATGAGCTTTGGGTGTTAACCATAGGTTTAGGTGGACCATGGGTTGTGGGTTTTAGGTGTTGACCATGGGTTTAGATGGCCCATGGGTTTTGGGTGTGAAGGTTTTTGGATAGGTTTTTGACTCTTCATAAGGTTCAAGCTATGCATGCATGTATGCATAAATGAAAAGGTTTCATGATATGGTATACCAAGTTTAGTATTATGGTACATAAAATCCTAAAGGAAGGCTCTATGAGTCATTACATGAAAGGGTTAGGGTGGTTTAAAGGGAACCCATCACACTAGAGATGCGATACACCTAACCACATGTGAGACAAGGAGCCTCGCGTGGGTGCCATGGTACGTGCATACTCGTTACACCTCTAAAAGGATTAGAGGATACGTCGTGGGTAGATGATTTCACTATCGGCAAGCAGACCTAAGGAAGGTTGCCCACTTGATGTTACTTTCTATCCTTTGTTTTCCTAGGAAGCTAGGGTTTTTGGACAAGGAGTCCGATGTAGTGATGCATGAAAGAGTTATTTTGCGTTTAAAGCCAAACTCAGTATTTTACCAAAAGTAATCCACTTTATCTTTTATTTGAAAAAGATTTCAAGTCTCCAGTGGAGTCACCAACTGTGAGGCCTTGCCCGAACACTGGTCCGATCTGCCAAGGAATCGAGATGCTCTTGGGGAGAAACTCCACGATTGGAACTCGCTGTAAGTTTAGAAAATTGATTTTTGTGATCTGAAAGTTGTGAAAGGGAGTTGCCACTTTAATTTACTTATTTTAATTGGGAAAAGTAAAGAAAACCCAAAATTGATT
Source organism: Reutealis trisperma (assembly GCA_947687605.1). Classification (NCBI taxonomy): domain Eukaryota; kingdom Viridiplantae; phylum Streptophyta; class Magnoliopsida; order Malpighiales; family Euphorbiaceae; genus Reutealis; species Reutealis trisperma. Next base: position 118,461 of record CANTUT010000513.1, on the reverse strand, counting down.
AACTCCAAAAATGATTTGATTTTATCCCAATGGAAAATGCACCAATCCGTGAGTGACCAAGGAGGGCTCGGGGATCAAGTTTTGGTAATTACACAATTAAGAAAATATATTTTTCTTTAGTTCGGCTATAATTGCAAAATAATTCTTAAAAAAGGAATTTTTGTGTATGCATGAACAGGAATATAATGATGAATGAAATAGATATATATATGATGAGATGGAATGACAGTTGTAAATAAATAGGCAAGATAAATCCTACTTAATTATTACAATATCAAAACAATTAAAATAAAGAGGATCTTTCCTCTAGCCCTTATGGGTACTAGGAAAAGCACACATTCCCTAAATACAAGATCATAAATAAAAGATTAATATAAATAAATCAAAATAAATAAATAAATAAATAAATAAAATATTGATAAAAAGATTTTGGAGTTGATACCCTTCAGAATGGCAGCCTGCATATCCTATTGAATAGGAATCAAACCCTACGCAGTTCTTCCTTCTTGCGAAGGAGGGGTTCCAGAAAAAGTGTTGGTTTGTTTATTAATTTAATTCTAATTCTTAAATTAATAAATTTTTTATCTTTTCTGTTTTAGACCTAAAGAGAATTCTAGATCTGAGTTTAGAATTTTGAAAATGAACAAAAGGAATTATACCTTTGCTTCTCTTGATTTTCGGATGAATAGGACGAGCTTAACTCCAGATCTAAGCTCCACTTTGGATTTAGGACCTTGAAGTTCAACCTTAATAGCAAAAGGTTAACAAAATAGCATGATGAAATGTATCAGAGAGAATTTCTATTATTGGAATTCCTCCCAAATGAGCTGGAAGGAGGCTCTATTTATAGAGCTGCTAGGGGGGTGCCAGCGGTATGGACGGCAGCACCAGCAATGTGCCGGGCATCCGGGCGGCATGTTAATCATGCCGCCTGGCTGCTAGCACCAATTTTGTGCCACCCAAGGCAGCATGGCAGATATGTCGCCCAGAGCGGCGGCACGCCTGCAGCGATGCTACTCTCATGTGCTGGCTGGCTGGTTCGACCTGTTTTCTGCTTTTTCATCCATTTCGGGTTTGTTTCAGTTCTGATTCGAGCTTGGTTTGATCCTGTGGGTTAGTGACTGAAAAGCAGTCGACTGGAGGTGAAAGATTCAGGAAATTTATTTTTTAATGGGGCGCTGCCCTGCACCCCACAAGGGGCGCTGCCCCCTTAACCCCTGCCCGCTAACTTGCTAGCGGGATCGCCGTATGCGTAGTGCCCTATTCTTAGTAGGTGTCAAGTTGCAGCCGAATCAGGGGGTGCAAATTTGAGGGTTCACAATGTCACATTACGCAAGACTAATTAAGTCTTACGGTTAGGCATTCCCCTCTAACAGAGGTTTGGTACTCTCGCTGTATCCGCAAGCTTATACTAAGTGCACATGGTTTGGTGTATTTCCTTATACCAAAGAGGATTTTTGCTTATTTTTTGGCATTAATAGAAAGCTCATATAAGGTTTGCAATAGAGGATTCAATGATTCATATTATGAGTTCAACATGAAGGTTTCATAATAGTCAAATGTCATCAAGGAATATCATATCAAATGGCTCATTGTTGAATGAACAATTCATGCTCATAAAAACATTGGAATAATTCAATGATAATGTTTTGAACAACAAAGGTTCATAGCAAATGGTACAAGTCATATTGTATTATTAAGTACTCACCTTGGACTCCTTTGCTCTCATTTATAATTAACTCTGATTCTAGTAGTGCTCCTCGCATTTTTTGACAACATCCTTATCTTTGTCTTTTGACTCTACACATCTGTATTTCAATTACACATTAATCACTTTCTTGTTATGACATTTGTTTAATTTAACTTAACTTGCTAACATTTCTATTTTGTTCATTAAAGCACAACTTATTATTTTGAAGGTCAATATATACTATACATATACTTGTTACTAATTTTAACACTTTCCTTAGTTTTTCTCCAAATGGCCATAGCTATTCATTTAAGGAAGGATAATTCCTTTCATCTCAATTTCACATTTCAACTTTGATTAACATCAATTTAAATAATTTTTAATATTCAATGGAGTTAATACTATTCTCACCATCAATTCCATAAATGAACCTAATTCATTAATCTTAGGGAAAATCATTTCTATCTATTGAATTTCAAAATTAATATTATACAAATCATATGACACCATTCTTAAGCTTGATTTTCCCTTCAATTTCATGAATCCAAGTTCAATTCTCAAAATCCCCAATTTTTCCATAAACCATAGAATTTGGGGAAAACTCTAGAATTTAGGGAAAACTATTAATTCCTCATCCAATCTTCAAATTGATCATGGAATTATGAAATTAGCATAACATAAAACCTATATGATCATTCAATTGCCAATATCTAGCATTAGAATATTAAGTTCCCCTTTTAAACTATATTATGCCTCTAATATGTTCAAGTCTTGAACCAAGTATCTAAAGTTCATTTCAACATTTCTAAATCATTATTCTTCATCTAAAGTAACCATAGATGTATTCAATTAGGAGTTAGAACACCTCCTTGATAATTTCCTAGTATTAGCTGAAATTTACATTTAGTGTAGAAGAGATTTTATATAACCAAGATACTAAAATCAATCTTAAAACATAGATATGAGAAGATGAATGTGACTCCTTACCTTGGTTAGCTTTGGTTTGCTAAAGTTCTTGTCGCTATTATGTAAAGAGAGAGCTTCTTTTGTGATTATAGAACTTTGGTGTAGAGATAGGAAAATGATGATCATAACATAAATTTTACATATATATATATAACGTGTTGGATGGTGGAGATTTGATCAAGCTCAATCCAATGGCTAAGATTTAATCTTGATGGATGGCTATGATTTGATCAAGTTGGAGGGCTAGGATTTTCTCTATAATGGTGATGATCATCATTATATGGCTTGGAAAGAGCAAAATGAATGTAGACTTAGGTGCGGGTGAAGTAAGCATTCAAGTTGGAAAAGGAATTGACTTAGTAAAAAATGGTAATTAGCTTTCCCAACATCTAACACAACCTTAGTTAACCATTTTTAACTCTAGTTAAAGCTTAGGTTTATCTGTTTATAGGCCGATCATTCAATGGGCTTGGGCTTTTAAGTCCAAAAGCCCTTTAACAAATCTTTATATCAACATTTCAAGTTCGATAACTCAATAGATTTTTCATTTCATTTCTTTCACTTTAATGTACATAATTCTGCCTTCCAATACCATTGCACATTCTAGTCATTGCTGGAAAAATTCTATACATATCATAATGCACATTTACTAGCCCTTCTATGGCATTGTTCAAGCATGTATTTCATGTAAGCTCATAGTTTGACCTCCATTATACCATTGTAACTTTGATTAAATTCAGTTTCTCATATCACTATTATCATCCCCAATATCTTAATAGATGTCAATGCCCACTCATCAGCACTTTAGATTCACATTTCAAAGAAATTATTAACATAGTCCTATTAAGTCAAACTCAGTTTGACTTCCATTTTATCATAAGGGTGCTTATTAAAATTAATTGCATTGTTTACTTATTGTCACATTATCTATTAAAGTCACTTTTTGTGATATTCTTATGGTTCCTGTGATGTTAGAAAGGCTTGGAATAGTGTGATAATATATATATATATATATATATATATATATATATATATATATATATATATATATATATATATATATATATATATATATATATATATATATATATATATATATACACACACACACACACACACACATTACAATGCCTCCATTGCTAACTCTAATAGGTTAGGAAAACCTTGGGTATTATAGTGGAGGTGGGTCAGTAGCAGTAGGCGTAGGTTGTGGTGCACCCCGAATGGAATATTAATCACCATCAGTTTATAGAATGCCCATCCTCCTCAAAGTCATTAAATCAATAGGACTCAGTACCCTATCCACAGTCATTGAGGGAAGAGCAGTAAAAACTCCCAATGACTTTGCTAATCGGGTCTTGTACATTCCGCCAAACAACCTGTCCCTCGACCCCTTTTAGGCCTCAAAACACAAGTAGTGGATGAGTGCCTGGGCGACATTGCAACGCTGGCGGTTGACCATGCATTGTAAGAAGAAAAGATCTCGTAGACCAACGACCCTTATACTATCTCTGCGCCCAGCAATGGTGTAGGCAATAAGGTTGTGGACCATTTAGAGATTGATAGAGGTGAGATGAGAGGCCATGGAACTAGTGGCTACATAGTGAAAGTTTCCAATGCTAGACTGTGCCATGCTTTAGTGGGCTCTGTCACCATGTCTGAAAAATCCACTAAAGTATCTTGGTATTCTTATGTACTGATCTTAGTGCCGAGTAGAGTCCCAACCCGACCCTAAAATCTTTCACACTCATCTGAAAGCTAGTGGTGCCTAATCTAAATATGATCACCTCTGGTTCTGACTAACTCAGCTTTTTCTTGTCTAGGTGGAGTGTGCAAAGGAAGTCTAGAGTCAACTCTTTGTATGCCACCTCCGAGATTTTAAAGAATTCCACCCATCCCGACTGGTGGAGGTATTATTAAAGCTCTCTAGATAGACCAATGTGATCTATAGTAGCCTAATCAATTCCCCTACTAGGCTTGAATGATTTGGTGAACCGTTGTTGTAACAACCCACACTTACTCTAAGAGTTTTCATGACCAATTTCTTGAATTTAGAGCTATTATGGCTAAGTGTGTGCTTTTATGGAAATTCATGTGTTATGTAATCAATGAGTATGTGGCATATTAGATAAGTTCTAATATGAATAGTATGAATTGTTATGGTGAATTAAGTGATTTATAGGAAATACATAAGCATAAAAATATTTATTTCACATAAATTGAATTTTCATGCATAAAGCGATTTTTTAAGCATAAAATAATTTTTAAGAGCATTTTAAGAATATTTTTAGATAAATATTTTGGGGGAATTTTAGTGAAAATAATAAGAAAAATATTTTATTTTTAATTACCTATAATCAGCCCACAAATTAAATAAAAAGCGTAAATTCCCAAAAGCCCACTACACCAAAATACTATTTACCTAGTTCATTAAGGGTAATCTTGGAAATTGCCCAAAAATCCTAAATATATAAGGTGAATTTTGGCCAGCCCTTGTATACAACAGCCACCAATCTGTTTTTCATTATTTTGGCAGAAAAATTCTCTTAAAAATAATCTCTCTACCAAAATTCACAAAATACCTTCAAACTTTGCGATTTATTGATCGTATCCATAAGTTTTTCTCTCCTTTCAATTTATTATTTGATTTCTATGAAAGTAATTATGAGAAAATTATTTTGAATTGAGTATTTACTTATTTCTATTGATTTAATTCAGTTTAGGTGAATTTTTGAAAGAGAAATTAATTTCTCTATCGAAAACACCAACCTTTCTACACGAATCCTTCAAAGGTGAATCCTATAACCCAAAAATTGAAATTTTCATGCATAAACTCATCAAGGGGGAAATTTGTATAGAAATGCATTCTAAAGGGATTTTTGATGTATTTAGATGAAAAATATCAAATCAAATCATATTGCTACATATTACTGTAATGACCAAAAAGTTTCGAAAAACAAGGAAATTAATGGTTTTCGTCCTATAACTTAAAAGTTGGAAAATTTCATGATTTTATATTGGTATGGCTGCCAATTTGTGTATAATGGAATTTTAAATTGATTTTTTTTATGGTTGGAAGGAAAATAATGATTTAAATAGTGTGTTTACATATTATTGTAATTAATGGAAAGCGCGAAAAGCTAGAAAACTCTTGATTTTCACTGTAAACCCTAAACTTGGAATTTTCATGCATGAGAATTGTCTATGTCTGACCGATTGGTGTGTATTGGTATTCTAAACTGATTTTTGTTATGATTGAATGAAAAATAATGGTTCAAATCATGTGTTTACATATTACTGTAATGACTAGAAAGTACCAGAAACAAGAAAACTCATGGTTTTTCATCCTAAAACCTAAAATTGGAATTTTCGTACATATGTTATACCAATGGGTGTTGATTCCTATGGTTTAATGTTCTAAAATGATTTTTCTTATGTTTACATGAAAAATCTTGGTATAAACCATGTTTATGCATATTATTGAAATAAATGGAAAGTACAAAAAGTGAGAAAAAAATCATGTTTATTCTTGATTGAGCAATTCAGCCTACATTGGGAATTCAATCCCAATGTCTATAATTTTTATGTAATGTATTTTAATAATTATTGACCTATATATATGAATTATAAATGATTAAATGGCATGTTGATTGAAGGAATGACCTTAGACAAGCCTAGAGGCAATTTGGTATACTTAGAGTATCTTAACCTTATATTGTGATTAATATGTGAATGTGATTAAGTAATATGGAAATAGGTTTTATGATGAGTTAATAATGAATTAATGATCTTGAATTGATGAAGGGATTGATTGTGTAACAACCCACATCTATCCTAAGAGTTTTCGTGACAAATTGTGTGAATTTAGGGTTATTGTGACAAAATATGTGACTTTATAAAAATTAATGTGTGATGTGATTTATGGGTATGTGGCATGTTCAATTAATTTTTAATATGCCTAATATATATTATTATTATGAAATAAATGATTTATAAGAAGTGCATTAGCATAAAATAATTTATTTTAAATAAAATGAATTTTCATGCATAAAGGCAATTTTAAGCATAAAATGATTTTATGAGTATTTTAAAATAATTTTTAAATGAATGTTTTGGGAAAAATTTTAATGAAAATAATAAGAAAAATATTTTTTTATTTTAATTACTTATAATCAGACCCTAATTTAAATAAAAAGCCTAAATACCTAAAATCCTACTACCCAAAAACCCTTATAACCTAGCTCATTAAGGGTAATCTTAGAAATTTCACCCAACACCCTAATATTTAACCTAAATTTCAACCAGCCCTTCATTCCAATAGACACCATTCTGTTATTTCATTATTTTGGCAGAAAAATTCTCTCAAAATATTTCTCTCTACCTAAAGTCATTTGATAAGTTTTTTTTTTCCTTTCAATTTGCTATTTGATTTTTATGAAACTAATCTTAGAAAAATTATTTTGAGCTGAATATTTGTTGATTTTTACTGACAAAATTTGGGCTAGGTGATTCCTTGAGAGAAAAATCAATTTTTCTACCAAAAGCACCAACCTCTCTACACGATTTCTCCAAAAGTGAATTCTATAACTCAAAATTAAAATTTTTATGGATAAACCATACCAAGGGGGGAGATTTTTGTATCATTGATTTCTAAACTGATTTTTGTTGTATTTTGATGAAAAATATTTGATTAAATTATATTTTTGTATATTACTGTAATGACAAAAAGTTTTAGAAAACAAAGGAATTCAAGGTTTTTATGCTGGAACATAGAGGTTGGAAAATTCTATGATTTGTGTATGGATGGATTCTAAACTAATATTTGTTTTTTTTGGATGAGAAATAACAATTTAAATAATGTGTTTGCGTATCACTGTAATGAACAGAAAGAGTGAAAAATGTGAAAACTCATGATTTTCACCCTAAACCTTGAAACTTGGAAATTTCATGCATAATTATGATTAATGGCTACCGAATCATACATGACGATGTTCTAATATGATATTTGTTATGATTGAATGAAAAATAATGGTTTAAAACACCTGTTTACATATTACTGTAATGACTAAAAGATACCAAAAACAAAAAAACTCATGGTTTTGCATCCTAAAACCCAAAATTTGAATTTTCATGTATGAAACATACCTATTGCTGCCAATTCATATAGATTAATATTCTAAAATAATTTTTGTTGTGTTTACATGAGAAATCTTCATTCAAACCATGTTTTTTACATTACTGTAATAGGCAGAAAGTGCAAAAAGTGAGAAAAATTCAGTTTTCCTTTTAATGGAGCATTCAGCCTACCAAGGAATTTTTAACCCAATGTCTATAATTTTTATGTGATATGTTTCAATGATTATTGACATGTATGTATGTATGATGAATGGTTAAATTGCATGTTGGTTGAAAGGAAGATACTAGACAAGCCTAGAGGCACTTCAGTATACTTAAGGTATCTTAACCTTATATTGTGATTAGAATGTGAATTTGATTAGGAAATATGGAAATAGATGTTATGATGACTTGATAATGAACTAATGGTCTTGAATTGATGAAGTGATTGATTGATTGAATGGATCATAAAGGTTAAGCATGACACTTATTATTTTCTATAAAATTTCCTCCAAAACATTTATTTGAAAATTATTTTAAAATACTCATAAAATTATTTTATGCTTAAAAATTGCCTTTTTGCATGAAAATTCATTTTATGCAGAATAAATTATTTTATGCTAATGCACTTCATGTAAATCATTTATTTCACAATAATAACTCATATTATGCATATTAAAATTAATTTAACATGCCACATACTCATCAATCACATAGCACATAAATTCTTATAAAAGCACACATTTTGTCTTAATAGCTCTAAATTCAAGTAAATGGTCATGAAAACTCCTTGGGTGGGTATGGGTTGTTACACTTTATAATTCTATAGAATCTCAATTCAGCATATAGATATTATCAGATTCTTTATCATTATTAATTTTCTCAATTATTTCAAAGTTCTATATTCTAGTCATTTTCATATTTGCTCCTATATACGTGCTCATATGCGCATTTATGAACTTATATACTTGTCCTTATCCTCTTATATAGCCAGATATATAGTCATTTCCTGGTATGCACAACTTATCCTTGTTATTTCTACACTTATAGGCATTATCCTTTGCTTCAAAATTAGAACTTGATTCCTTTTCACTTTTCCCTTATGCTCATCAATTGTAGTTTCTACTTCCTCGAGTCTTGTATTTCACTTGAACCCTTCAAGCTTTCATAAAATACTTAACAATAGTTATGTTTCATCTCTTTTTGATCATAATCCTTTGTTGGCTAGTTATTTCTAATTTTTCAATGTTAAATCTTATTGCACATCATCATATGGAGGGGTCTATACAGTTGCACAATGAAGTAAGATAAATTTCTACTAACCATTTTACAAATGATATTGATGCATCTATTTGAAAATTCGAAAGCTTTTTTGACTTCAAAGATTGTTTTATCATTAAAGCACTTTGGTGATGAGATATCTACTATCAAATAACCATCTTACATTGTACTCTTTGTCATTTCCCTTTATTACATTACTATTCTAATCCAACTTCCTTTCAATTCTTTGTATCCTATTACTTAATCACAAAGAAGATTCATTTATTCCTTAATATAGTCTTCTTGTTGAATTTAAATGGCATGTATACTCCTTTTAAATTCTCAAATTCTTCTCAAAGTGTATCCAATCAAACTTAATCGTTATACATGTCATGCACTCCAATGTTGATCCTTATTGATATTCATACTCATGCATTTCTTTCTTCTTTACTTGTTTCTTCTATTTTATTATTAAGTTATTTTTCCCCTTTCTTTCTAGTTCTCAACTTATATTTCAATAAGCACAATAGAGAAATACAATTTCATTCCATACCTACGATCTTTTTGTATATTTTAATGTAGTTATCTAAATCTTATTTTCTATTATTTAGATATATGGCCTCTTTATGATCCATGAAAAACTTAGATAACATTCCTTATTCTCCTTTCACATTCCATTTTCAATAAATTTGAACATCTCTATTAGTAGACTTGTGTCAACTTTCCTTTTCTCATATCCACGTTCTTATTTCAACTAATTCTTCTTCTTCATATTATATAACTTTAAGCCTTATTAAATTATAATTACCTTTAAGTACCTTTCGTTTTTGCATTAGAGTACATCCTTCTCTTTATTTCTAAGAATAAGCCTTAGAAAACTAGTACCATCAACTTTGTCACTAGTCAAGTTACATTAAAGGGTATCTATTAAGGTATCCATGATAGAACAATGTTATTACCATTATAAATCTTCCAACAAAAACCATATTCCACTAGTAATTCCCATGGATATTGAGCTTCTTGATAAGCACTTAATCGACTACACTTTACCCCTTGTTTTTAATAATATTTTATCTTTAAATTGAGTTTCATTCGTTTGTTTAGTGCTTTTCTAGAGTTCTTTTAGTTAATCCAATGCCAAATGATGCCATGAACCAATTGTGACTCAGAATGGTGAAAGATCCAAGCCAAAATGCTAACTTTTGGAAGAAGATGGGCAGACATGGGTAGAGGCACCACTGAGATTTTATGTGTGGGACAGACACCATTGAAATCCCACCTAGGATTCCACCCGTGTGATAAGAGCAAAATAGAAAAAAAACATCCAGTAGCCTCCCATGGGTGGAGCCACCACTGAGGTTTCACCTGTGGGCCCTTGGCGTCATAGCCACCACTGGAACCCTAGCGGTGGTTCTAGTGGTGAGAGGTTAAAATTCAGCAATATAAATCAGATCATACAGCATTTTAAGGGAGAGCCACCATAGAGTAAAAATAGAGATTTAAGAGGGTTGGCTAAGCCCTAGAGTCATGGAAAAGGCTTGAAGGCTAAAGATATTGAGGATTTAATCAAATCAAAGACTAAGATCCAAACTGATGTGGAAGATTAAAGAGAAGATTTTGAAGAACATTACCTAGATTTGTTTGAGATTTCTTCCTCCTTTATTTTTCTGCATCTTTGTTATTCAATTTTAATATGAACTAATTCTATTTGTAATGAACCCTAGTTTTGATTGTATAGATTGAAGGATATAAACTTTAATCAATTCATCTTTGGTTCTTTTATTTTCATGATAAATCTTATTATTCTAATTAGCAATTGCTAACTTGTTGATTGGATATTGTTTCTATATTGGATGAGTAGAGATACTCTAATATAGATAGATCACTCATGGGAATAGAGAGTTAATTAGGGTGCTAGAGATAGACCTATAAGACTTCTTTGGATTTTAATCTCTTGAACTTAATGCTGCTCCTATTTGATTATAGGTTGAGAAGAGATTCCCCTATAATACTTAGGAAGTTAGAGATTTAATCACTTGAGAAAGGTTTTTATGTAATTTAGTGAGAGTCCAGTTCAATCCATTGTTTGATATGAATAAGCAACTAGGGGGATTTATATTTAGATTAGCTTTGCCTAGATTATTTCCATCAATATCATTTACTTGCTTTCTTAGGTTAGCTTAGTTAATTTAGCTTATTTTAATTAATCTTAATCTTGATTATTCACTAGACAATAGTTGAAGTTTGCGCTAGTACTTATATACTATCCTCGTAGAGATGATACTGATACTCACTACTTTATTACTTGATAATGACTTGTGAACTTGTAGTTTGTTAGTGTGCGTTTCGGCACATCAAGTTTTTAGCGCCGTTGCTGATGATAGTTTTATAATATTAGCAATATTAATAGATATTATTGATCTAGTACTTTTTATCTTTATATTTTCGTATTTGTTTTTGTTTTTGCTTTCCTTGTTTTATTTGTTTTATTTTTACTATTTTATTTATTTTTTCTATTTTACATTTTTGTTTTGTTTTAAGTTTGTGTTTCCAAAAAACAAAAGAGAAAAAGAAAAATTTCTCCATGGCTGATCAAAACTATCATGATTGGAACTTTTACCTGAATACATAATGGGGATACCAAGGAAATCAGTATCACGATCATGGGTCCATCTATCACATTGATTTCCTAGAGGAATATGGATGGGAAGCACCAACAGAGAAGTCATCCCTTAAGCTTGCATTAGAAAGATTCACGGCGTCTACGGAGAATTGGGTTGGAGAATTGGACAAAAGAAACAAGGCATTAGCAGTTGGCTTCCCAACTCAATTTGAAATGGACACTACATTGAAGGATGACGAGCATGCACAAGAGAAGCAGAGGTTGGTAGAGATGTTTGTGACTTTAGTGGGAGCTACAGAGAAAAGATTTCAGAGCATCGAGACATCTCTGGAACACCAACAAACTTCTCTTCACAACTTAGAAAATTTTGTTGGATAGATTTTGGAATTGCTAAGTGAGAGATTTAAAGGCAATCTACTTAACGATACCAAAAGCATTCTGGAAGAGCGGCAAAAGACCACTGTCATCAATTGGTTTTGGGATGATGAAAATCAAGAAGATGAGAATGGTGAGGCAAATTTGGGAATACTACACAAAGAAGTTAACAAGAATGATTACTTAAGTGAGCAACCCCATTTCCAGCAATGGGGCATGAATGGAGTGGAATCTAGTGTTGAAGAACTCTCTTTTGATAATAGTGAGTTATAGGAAAGCATGGAGGGGGAAGCTATGTATGCTGAAAATCACACCTCCCCCATTTTTCCAGCCCTCCCACTTCTTGAAGAGAATGATAATAACCCACTTACAACCCCGATACCCACCCTTCCTTTACCCTAATTTCCATCAAATGAACACCTAGCCACATATGATCCCACACCTTTGCCACTTTTTTTTAAGTGTGTATTTGTTAGAGAATCAAGTATGTGGCCAGTACTTGTAGTCTCCAAATTTTCTTTGGAGAGGGAAATCTATTTTGTGGAGGTGTTAAAGAAAAAGGTTAGTGAATTTGGGTGGAGCATCTTGGAATTGCAAGAGGTGAATGCCATTGGCAATGTACATGCTTTCTTTAGTGCCAAAGCTGAAATCCTTACACTTAGCCTATGGGTAAGACTGTTCGACGATGGTTCTAAACCCAACAAGCTTCAGTTTACACATAATAGAGAATCAAAAATAATTTTTGTTGCTGAATGAAGGCTATGCAAAGGCCACAACCTTTGCATATTCTTCTTTATTCTAGTTTATGGAGGTAGACAGCACAAGGAAACCTCCGAGCTATTAGTGGAAGATGAATAACGACAATGTCCAGCTAATACGACGTTAAAGAAGCGCTGAGTGGAAGGCAACCCATTGATGGTCTATTTTAGTTTTTATTTTTATTTTATTTTTCTTTTCTTTTGTTTTTATTTTACTTTGAATGGATCTTATTTTGGTTATAGTTTGATTTTTCTCTATGCAGAAACATTGATCATGGCATATTCTCACTGGAAGGAGCACCAGCACGATTCATATGGTTCATCATTCAGGACAGTTACTTCTCTCTTTTACTTTTTCATTTTCCTTGTTTCTAACACATTGAGGACAATGTGTTACTTAAGTATGGGAGAGAGGTATATTATTATGCCCTATCTTTTATGAATCTTGCATTTAAGTGAATTGAGTTGTCGCAATAGTTTAATTTGAAATTAACTATCTCTAGTGATAAATTGGTCTAATTTTGCTATGACAATAACTTGTTGCAATGTGGATTGAATGTGGTGGTCATGATTAGGAAATTAATTTTTTGCAAATTTTTTGCTTGAAATTTGAAACTTTAGTTACACTTGTTGAGCCTATTTTATTCCACTGTTACTTTTGTTCTAGTTTAGTAGAAATGCTTAATACCTTAGGTGGCTTGACTATTTTTCTTGAAAAAAAAAAGAAATAAGTATATATATATATATATATATATATTTGAAACTTTAGTTACACTTGTTGAGCCTATTTTATTCCATTGTTACTTTTGTTCTAGTTTAGTAGAAATGCTTAATACCTTAGGTGGCTTGACTATTTTTCTTGAAAAAAAAAAAAGAAATAAGTATATATATATATATATATATATATATAAGATTATGCAAAGGAGCTTTGAAAATATTTACATATTCTGCTATTCTTGACTCTTGAAACACAAGGGATTGAGAATATGAATAGTGCTAATAGTCATTTGAATGTGTGATTCTAGTTGAGTAACTGGAGGCCGGCACTACAAGTGTTTGCATTCATGTAAAAAGGCTAGGATGACAATTCAAACAAGTCGGGCTCCTTAGTTAATTAAAAAGAAAACATGAATTGAAATGTACAATCAATGAAAAGTCAAGTGAGTAGTCAAGCACCTATAGGAAAAATCCTTATAAATATACTTTGCTTTAACTTTTGTTTCTGTGGAATTATTTGCTCAAACCTATAACTTTAGAATTTAGGTTTTAGATTTTTGAGATTTGTTTTAGAGATTTCTTGATTTGGCTACCATGTTTGAGCCTTGCTGATTTCAAGTTGTTGTAAATCTTTTTGAATTTCTTTGACTAGAGAGGGTAGCATTTATCTCTTACTATTGTTATGATTTAATTTGCCTGAGGACAAGCAAATACTCAAGTGTGGGGGAATTTGATAAGCACTTAATCGACTACACTTTACCCCTTATTTTTAATAATATTTTATCTTTAAATTGAGTTTGATTTGTTTGTTTAGTGCTTTTCTAGAGTTCTTTTAGTTAATCCAATGCCAAATGATGCCATGAACCAATTATGACTCAGAATGGTGAAAGATCCAAGCTAAAATGCTAACTTTTGGAAAAAGATGGACAAACATGGATGGAGGCACCACTGAGATTTCACTCATGGGACAGACACCATTGAAATCCCACCTAGGATTCCACCTGTGTGATAAGAGCAAATTAGAAAAAAAAATCTAGTAGCCTCTCACGGGTGGAGCCACCACTGGAACCCTAGTGGTGGCTCTAGTGGTAGGAGGTTAAAATTCAGCAATATAAATCAGATCATACAGCTTTTTAAGGGAGAGCCGCCACAGAGCAAAAATAGAGATTTAAGAGGGTTGGCTAAGCCCTAGAGTCATGGGAAAAGGCTTGAAGGCTAGAGATATTGAGGATTTAATCAAATTAAAGATCAAGATCCAAGCCGATGTGGAAGATTGAAGTGAAGATTTCGAAGAACATCACCTAGATTTGTTTGAGATTTCCTCCTCCTTTATTTTTCTACATCTTTGTTATTCAATTTTAATATGAACTAATTCTATTTGTAATGAACCCTAGTTTTGATTGTATAGATTGAAGGATATAAACTTTAATCAATTCATCTTTGGTTCTTTTATTTTCATGATAAATCTTATTATTCTAATTAGCAATTGCTAGCTTGTTGATTGGATATTGTTTCTATATTAGACGAGTAGAGATACCCTGATATAGTTAGATCACTCATGGGAATAGAGAGTTGATTGGGGTGCTATAGATAGACCTACAAGACTTCTTTGGATTTTAATCTCTTGAACTTAATGCTACTCCTATTTGATTATAGGTTTAGAAGAGATTCCCCTATAATACTTAGGAAGTTAGGGATTTAATCACGTGAGAAACGTTTTTATGTAATTTAGTGAGAGTCCAGTTCAATCCATTGTTTGATATGCATAAGCAACTAGGGGGATTTATATTTAGATTAGCTTTGCCTAGATTATTTCCATCAATATCATTTACTTGCTTTCTTAGGTTAGCTTAGTTAATTTAGCTTATTTTAATTAATCTTCATCTTGATTATTCATTAGACAATAGTTGAAGTTTGTGCTAGTACTTATATCCTATCCTCGTAGAGACGATACTGATACTCACTACTTTATTACTTGATAAGAACCTGTGAACTTGCAGTTTGTTAGTGTGCATTTCGGCACATCACTTCTTATCAAGTAATTCTTATTTGCTTCGTTTATCCCAATATATCAATAAGTACACGGAATGAGTGATCTTCTTTTTGTTTTCGGACATTAAAATTGCCACCATATCATTATAGAAAGAGCATTTGTTTTCTTGATCATCTTGTTCATCATATTATCTCTTGTCTAGTAGATTCTTCTCATGTATAGATTTCCATTCCTAATGGTGGATCTCTTTTACTTTCCTATTAAGGGGCTTTATCCCCATTGAGTATATACATTTTATTTGTTATAGTAGAACTTAACATTCACATTAACATTTCAAGTCATTATCTCACTATAGGGAAATCTTTCCACTACCTAATGTTCCTCACTAGGGTAAGAATTATAGCTCTCAATATAACATTCATATTTCTACAAGTCATATTCCTTTTAAGAATTTCACATGGCATATTACATATCTCTTTATACACTTGGCATCAAATCACTCTTTTCTCAATAATTTCATATTCTCTTTATTTCTAAGTCTAATTCATTCGGTACATACACTATTCTCAATATGACTCTATCAATGCTATTCCCTTATACTCATACATATCTCATACTATTTAAATTTTACATCACTCATAAACATTTACACTTTTTATTTTTACTCATCATTAATAATATCATTGTATCCAATCAACTATATTGCATCGAAGGAATAATTCACTAGGACTATTCCTAATTGCAACACCTTATTGGCTAATATTTCTTCCCATATACAAGCATTCATCCTACTTGAACTGTACTTTTCTATCATTCACTTGTCTCTATAGCTTTTCTCTACTTACCTTTATATAATCTTATCCCTATCAATAAAGTCCTTTATCCATATTATCTTATTCTTTATATTACATTCTCTTTGGCACTTATAATTTCCTTTGCTACATAATTTTCTATCTTAAAACTCAATCCATCTCACCTTTGCTTCATTGAGTTACTTTCATAGCTTACCATTTCTTATGGTATTTATTTGAACTCATTCAATTCTATTTCATTATTAATTCAATTTCATCATGAAATGCTCATTTTAGATGGGATTTGTCTAATTTGTTGACTTCATAAGCTCCATTTATGTCATAACTTTTGTTTCCTTTAGCTTGTTTTAATTTTATTTTTCATATATTCTAGTATTTCCTCATATACTTGTTGTCTTATCATTCACTATTTTTACCTTTCCATATCATAATTACTTTGCTTTTACCTTTCCATATCATAATTACTTTGCTTGACTCCATTCAAGCTATTTTTTCTATTTAACATATAATTCTCTAATTTCATACCTTTCTTATTTTATAGATATTTCTCCCATGGTGAACTCATTCTCACTATAGGGCATTTTGTCTAAAATCAATCTATGTTTTTACACCAATTCGTTCTTAGCTTAGACTTATCCTTTTTAAGTCAAACTGTCCTCAGTTCCTTACTTTTTTTTTAATGACTATCTCTTAATCATATATACCTTTTTGTAATTGTCCATTTCATACTCCTTTCTTGTAGGATGATCCAATATCAATCATATGCTACTTTGGTCTTTTACTGACCTTATAACTTTATTCCCTTAATGATTTTAAGAACTTTTCTATTACACATACCTAATCGATTTTCTTACAATTCACCTTAGCACATACACGATTAATCACTTCCTTCTTTTTAGATTTGAGGAAGGTTTAATCTTATTTTATAGGAATTTGGGCTTGAAAACAGAAGTTTGGAGCAAAATGGAAAATTTGGCAGAATGATGCAAGGTAGGAGAGATGTCATTGCATGGCGGCATAGCAACTCAGGGTATATCACCCCATAGTGAGCCTTAGCGCCCTGCAGCAGCCTGCACTAGCTTCATCTTTACGACCTTCCAGCCTGCACAATCGAAAGGCACCTGCAGACATGCCTCAGCATTGCTCCACAGTTGGGTGCTACCTGTAGGCTACGTCATCCTAGCGCCCGTAGCACACTCCCAATGCATGCCATAGGATACTCAGCCCACTGAAAGTTGTCGCGGCACCCAGCTGATCACTCCTTATTGAATTTTATCCAACTTTTTGAGGACTTTAACTTATCATATTTGGTATTCCAACTCAATTATGACTCATTAGGATTCGTGGCACTATATTTAGATCTTAAGATATAGTGCATTTTGCGATCTCATTCGCAACCGCGATAATCTAACCAATAGAAGAATAAGTCTTTCGCGCAATCTAACTTAGAAAGCCATAAATCTCAGCTGTGGATGAGTTAAGGTCTATAATATATCAAATTAAAGCTCATTTAGAGATTTATAATCCATGTTTACTCGAAATTGCCCATTTTTGGGCCCAAATTTGATTGTTTGAAGCTGTTTCAGAGGCTTTAAAGTTTTTTATTTAACTTTTTATACACTTTCATGGGCTATTCCATTTGGTTCTATTAAGGGCTTTATTTTAGTCCTATCTAATATCAAGATTTCACCATTTAGCATATAAATATATTTGCATTGCTTTAAAGAGCAGTTCAAACATCCTTATCCCAACTTTCATATAATAATCACGTATTGTCTAGGTATAAAGAAACTGTAATACTATATCACTTATCTTCCAATTTAAATTCCTTACTATATGTACATACATAGCATTTTCTATATTCAAAATCTATCTATTCATAATTCAATTTTATAGATAAGCAAAGTCTCTCTTACTATCATTATGTAACTTGTCTTAGGATATTTCATATTCTAAACATCACACATACTATAGTATATGCAAGCATAAATATATTCATATCATTAGTGATACTTCATGAACTTTTCATGAAATTACATTTAGGTTTTCATCTAATAACATTTAGCTAACAGTTATTGTGTGCAGTGAGCATACATCCTAAGTGCAAAGGATTTAGGATACCTTTATCATTATTCACGTTATATAAATATTTTTTAGATCATTAATTGCACTAAACCATATCAATAATCAATAGTCAATTGTACTAGGAAATTTACTCCTAGTAAGACACATACACATACTCGCTTACACACTTTTGAGCATATACTGTCATTCTTTTACATACATAATTTATCCCTTTCATCCCATTTCCATAAAGCACATAGCTCAGTCACATATATCAATTATATCACAATATTATCCTTTTTCCATAGTCATGATACATACGTTATACATCAAACTAAAGGAGTTGAGCTTTTATGAGTAGCGCAGATTTAGATTTAACAATGGACTTCAAATGACAAGGTTTACCCTATAACCTAGAGTATTTATAAAGTCTAAAGTAGACTTAAACCTTCACTCTAATACCACCTTTGTCATGACCCACTTGTTAAGCTGTGATGGTCCTAGAGCATAGGGAGACATAAAGTCACCTAAACTTGTAGAACCCCATTCAACTTATAATCCTTTACCACACATCAAGTAGGACCTTATCCTAAGATCATAACCTAATTCTCTTTCCTTGTTACCCATTACTTGCTTATCATTTCTCAATTAACTTATAATACCATTCACAAACATAATTGTAAAATTTCTAGAATTTCATTTCACATCTTTAGTCAAATGTACATTATTTCATACATTATTGAAATAGTAATTACAATATAATTTACAACACATGTAAACCAAGTAATGTTTTTGTACTAAACCTTTCACTACCATGGAGATCTAGGATAATAGTCTTTATAGTAAAAGATCACTATACTTGAATTTAGCAAAGCGACTTCCAAGCGGAAGAATATACTTGGAATTTACTTTGCTGACATGTCGACCTTGCCTGAAAAATTTAAACGACTAAAAAAATGAGACAATGCTTAGTGAATACATAATAATACAATATATATATATATATATATATATATATATATATATATATATATATATATATATATATATATATATATATATATATATATATATATATATATATATATATATATATATATATATATATATATGTAACAACCCACATCTACCCTAGGAGTTTTAGTGACAAATTGTTTGGATTTAGGGTTATTGTGACAAACTGTGTGACTTTTTGAAAATTCATATGTGATGTGATTTATGGGTATGTGGTATGTTAAATTAATTTTAATATGCCTAATATGAGTTATTATTATGAAATAAATTATTTATTTGAGGTGCATTGGCATAAAATAATTTATTTTATATAAAATGAATTTTCATGTAAAAAGGCAATTTTAATGCATAAAATAATTTTATGAGTATTTTAAAATAATGTTTAAATAAATGTTTTGGGGAAAATTTTAATGAAAATAATAAGAAAAATATTTTATTTTTAATTACCCATAATCAGCCCAAAATTAATCAAAAAGCCCAAATACTCAAAAGCCCATTATACCGAAACACTCATAACCTATCTCATTAAGGGTAATCTTGGAAATTGCCCAAAACTCTATATATGTAATGAGAATTTTGGCTAGCACTCTCATTCCAGCAGCTATCACTCCATTTTTTTATACTTTGATAGAAAAATTCTATCAAAATAATTCTCTCTATCGAAATTAAGAAAATACCTTTTAACTTTACAATTTCTCACCTATATTCATAAGTTTTTCTTTCTTTTCAATTTCCTATATGATTTCTATAAAATAAATTATGAGAAAAATTATTTTGAACTAATTATTTACTAATTTCTACATGTTAATTTAGTTTGGGTGACTTTTTGAAAGATAAATTAATTTCTCTACCGAAAACATCAACCTTCATACGCGATTTCGCCAAGGTGAATCCTATAACTCAAAAATTGAAATTTTCAAACATAAATTCATTGGGGGGGGGGGGGGGGGGGGGGAAGGGGGAGGAGGCTACTGCATATTTAGATTCTAAACTAATTTTTGATTTGTTTTGATGAAAAATATTGGATTAAAAGTTTCAAAAAATTTATAATTTCATATGTATAGGGCTGCCAAATTAAGTGTAATGGAGTTCTAAACTAATATTTGTTTTGTTTGGATAAAAATAATGATTTAAATCAAGTGTTTACATATTTCTATAATGAACAGAAAGTGTGGAAAGCTAGAAAACTCATGATTTTCACTCTAAAACCCTAAACTTAGAATTTTCATGCATAAGACATGTCAATGGCTGCCGATTTGTACATATTGATGTTCATAACTAATATTTGTTGTGATTAAATGAAAAATAATGGTTTAAAATACTTGTTTATATAATACTGTAATGATCAAAAAGTACCAAAAACAAGAAAGGTTTATGGTTTTCACCCTAACACCTAAAGTTGGAAAATTTCATGCATATGGATTTAAATATGTGCCAATTCCTATGGATTAATATTCTAAAATGATTTTTATTTTGAGTAAATGAAAAATCTTGGTTTAAATCATATTTCTACATATTACTAAAATAGACAGAAAGGGCGAAAAGTAAGAAAATTCAGTTTTCCCTTTTAATGTACCAAGATAATTGTTAAAGGAAGTTGATATTAAGACAATGATATTATGTTAACCTTAGAAAGGTATTGACATGAATTATAATGTGTTTTCATATGGGCCTATGTGTACAAGACTTTTAAATTCAGCATGTATGTGCAAGTGATGAAGTGCACTTATATGTGCAACTCTAAGTGTATGTGAATGTTATATATGCATGGGGTAGTTATGAGATAGGATAGCATCATGATTAAATAAATATTAAGTATTGAATTAAATATTATGTTAGAGCTTGAGGAGTTTTAGAGGTTCAAAAGGGCTACGTGTATTGGGAGCAAAGGAACCACAAGGTGAGTAAACACTATGTTCATGTTACAAGTGTGAGTAAATGTTATGCTATTGTTACAAGTATAAGCTATCATAATATGTGTACCTTGATATTTTTGAAACCTAAAATCTTCTCTAATTCTAAAATGAAACTCTATGATTTCTTAGTTAAGCTTGGGTTGCCAAAGGACAATTGGTCCAAAACCATTTTTGATTATCTAATGATAATACCTTTATGATTATTGCCCTAACTTACATTCTTTCATGAACTACACTATCATTGTATCTTTTGTTCAAAAGTTAAACTGTTATTGTTATTATGAAAAATGTTATTATTTCCTTAAATGTTATTGTTATATGTGATTACCATTAGCTCTAGCTATGGTACCTTTAACCCTTTATGCAAAAATCCTCATACTGATGTGAGTAATCATTGGCTATGTGATCCTCGTACCGATATGAGTAATCATCGATTATGTGATTCTCATACTGATGTGAGTAATGATTGGCTATATGATTCTTGTACCGATGTGAGTAATTATCGGCTATGTGATTCTCGTACCGATGCGAGTAATCATCAGCTATGTGATCCTTGTACTAATGCGAGTAAACATTAGTTATGTGTTTGAGTGATTATGGCAATAGCCTTCACTCTATGTGTTTGAGTGATTATAGCAATAACCTTCATTCTATGTGTTCGAGTGATTATAGCAGTAGCCCTCACTCTATGTGTTATGTGTTATAAGTGTGATTTCTGCAAACCTTGTTAAATTGTAAACCTTGACTCATGGATTGTAAAACATGAACTATGGGTTATAAGCTATGGGTTTTCTTTTTTTAAAAGAAAAGGGATATGTGTTATTGTATGTGCCATATTGTTTACTCATTGAGATCATTTGTCTCACCCCTTTTTCTTTGTATAGTTCTAGGTGAGCAGTATGAGAAGGCAAGGTGATGGCTTAAGCATTCTACTTCGCTTAGGGAAATAACTTGTCCAAGATAATTAGTTTAATATGTTATGAAGAGTTATCCTTAGACATTTTAGGAATATTTATTTTTGATGTTTATTTTGAGATGTTATTAATTAAGGTTTTAACTAGATTATGAATATTAATTTCTTATGCCTTGTATGTGAAGTATCTAATTATTGTCTTTCTTAACTAAAGGTTTTAATATAAATGTTTTAAAATGAATTATTGTATAAGGTTTGGTACAATCCTATGTATGGTTGTATATATATATATAAGCGGGTTCTACAGGCATGCGTAACCTTATGTCTGCCCATGTTCTAGGATCATCATATCTCAGAAGTTGGGATGTTACAATATATATATATATATATATATATATATATATACGGTGAGTACAAGGACCATTTTCAGGGAGGGCTTTTTATAGTCATGGAATGGTTTCAATCAATGTTATCATTATGGCTTAATTTCTCATTTGAGATGGAGACGGTATCTTTAGCAGAAATATCATTCTCTTAGGAGCAGGATGCTTCCCACTTCAAGTGTGGCGGCTTAAGCCTTGCTCACTCACATGTATCACATTACGTAAGATTGATTAGGTCTTACAGTTAGGCACTCCCCCTTACAGAGTTTGGGTACTCTTGCCCTACCTGCAAGCTTATACCAAGTGCACATGGTCTGATGTATTACCCCATATCAAAAGGTGATTTCTGTTTATTAATGGGCATTCAGTAGGAAAATTCATATGAGGTTCATGTTAAGGAATACAATGATCACATTATGAATTCAATCATGATATGTTCACAATAATTGATTATCATCATGAAGCATCATATCAAATGGCTCAGTGTTCAATAGACAACTCAAGCTCATCAAGGAGTTGGAATATTTTTAACGATTATGGTTTGAACAATAATGGTTCACATTACAAGTTCAACATGTAGGTTTCACAATAATCAGATGTCATCAAGGAATATCATATCAAATGGCTCATTCAATTTGTGCTCATAAGGCATTGGAATGTTTCAATGATTATGGTTTGAACAACAAAGTTTCATAGCAAATAGTACAAGACATATTATATGATTAAGTACTCACCTTGGACTCCTTTGCTCCTATTTACATTTAATCTAATGCTAGTAGTGCTAGTCACACTTCTTGACAATATCCTTATTCTTATCTTTAGACTTTACATATTTGCAATTCAATTGCTCATTAATCATTTTTTTATTATAACATTTATTTAATTTAGTTTAACTTGTTAACATTTCTATCTTATTCATTAAAGTATAACTTATTACTTTTAAGGTCAAGATATTCTATACATATACTTGTTACTAATCTTAACACTTTCCTTAGTTGTTCTCCAAATGGCCTAAGTTATTCATTTAAGGAAGGACAATTCCTTTCCTTTCAATTTCACCTTTCAACTTTGAGCAACATCAATTTAAACACTTTCTAATGTTCAATAGAACTAATTCTACTTCCACCATCAAATTCCATAAATGAACCTAGTTTATTAAATTTGGGAAAAATCACTTCTATCAATCAAATTACAAAATTAATATTATACAAATCATGTGATTCCATTCTTAAGCTTAATTTTCCTTTCACTTTCAGGAATTCAATTTCAATACTTAAAATCTCCAATTTTTCCATAAATCCTAGAATTTGGGGAAAATTATTAATTTCTCATCAAATCTTCAAATTCATTATGAAATTATGAAATTAGTATAACATAAAACCTATATGATCATTTAATTGCCAATATCTAGCATTAGAACATCAAGTTCCCCTTTCAAACTATATTATGCCTCTAAGATGGTCAAATCTTGAACAAAGTTTCCAAAGTTCATTTCAACACTTCTAAACCATTATTCTTCATCTAAAGTTATCATAGATGTATTTAAATAGAATTTAGAACACCTCCTTGGTCATTCACTATTATAGTCAAATTTCTCCTTATGGTGTAAGAAGAATTTTATGCAACTAAAACACTAAAATCAACCTTAAAACATAAATAAGAGGAGGTGGACATGATTCCTTACGTTGGCTAGCTTTGATTTGCTAAGATTCTTGTTGCTATTGATGTAGAGAGAAAATTTCTTTTATCATGGTGGAATTTTGGTGTAGAGATAGAAAAATAATTATCATAACATAAATTTTGTGTATATATATATATATATATATATATATATATATATATATAATAGGTTAGATGGTGGAGATTTCATCAAGCTCAATCTAACGGCTAAGATTTAACCTCGATGGATGGCTATGATTTGATCAAGTTGGAGGGCTAGGATTTTCTCTACAATGGTGATGATCATCACTATATGGCTTGGAAAGAGCAAAATGAATATAGACTTGGGTGTGGGTGAAGTAAGAATTCAAGTTGGAAATAGAATTGACTTAGTAAAAAATGATGACTAGCTTTTTCAACATCTAACTTAACCTTGGTTAGCTATTTCTAACTCTATTTAAGTATATATTCATCCATGTTTAGGCCTTATGGGTTAGCAATTCAATGGGCTTGGGCTTTTGTGTCCAAAAGCCCATTAACAAAATGTATATATGCACATTTCAAGTTCGGTAACTCAATACATTTTTCATTTCATTTCTTTCCCTTTACTGTACATAATTCTACCTTCTAATACCACTACACTTTTTAGTCATTGCTAGATAAATTCTATACATATCATAATACATATTTACTAGCCATTCAATGGCATTGTTCAAGTATATATATTGTGTAAACTCATTTGGTCAAACTAAGTTTGACCTCCATTATACCATTATAACTTTTATTGAATTCAACTTCCCATATCACTATTATCATCTCCCAATGTCTTAGGAGATGTGAACACCCATTCACTAGCACTTTAGGTTCATATTTCAAATAATTTATTAACATAGTCACATTAAGTCAAACTCGATTTGACTTTCACTTTATCATAAGGGTGCTTATCAAAATTAGTTACATTGTCTACTTGTTGTCACATTATCTATTAAAATTACTTTTTGTGATATTCTTATGATTCCTATGGTGTCAAAAAGACCTAGAATAGCATGATATATATGGATATTATAATGCCTCTATTGCTAACTTTAAGAGGTTAGGAAAACCTTGGGTATTACAGATATGAAGAAATATGACTGGGATGAGCTTTATATATATATATCTCTCTCTCTCTCTGTCTCTCTTTCTCTCTCTTTTTTTAACTCTAACTTTTGCTAAAGCCGCCCTTTTGGATTTTCAACTTAGTGAGATTGGATTAATGAAATTTGGGAGAAAACATTCCACCATGATTTGCTACTTTTCTTCATTTTTAATGGCTCTAACCTTTGAATTTTGGATTTAATGGACTTGTGGCCCCTTTTTGAGGTGTATAGTTTTTGTGCTTTACCTATTTGATGAGAGGTTGATTTCTTAACCTTCTTTGGTTAAGAGCTGGCAAAGCAATTATTGATGGCACCTCAATTCTAAACATGTGCTAACTGTGGTGGATTTAATTGATTGTTCATTTCTCTTTTTTTTCTTTTCTTTTAAAGCTCACCCTTGTTTTAAAAAAGTTATGGATGTTTTATTACAATGGAAAATTTTATTACAAGATAATAAAAGGAGATTGACATGATTGACAAAAAGAAAATAAAATGACAGACTCAGATTCAAATTTAGACTCATACTTTGAGATTTAGACTCAGACCCAAACTCAAACTTGGATTTCAATCTCAGATAGGTCAGATTAGCTAAAATTGAACTCTTCCATGTCATGCCACTTGGGGTTGAGGTAAGGTGGGATTGAATTGGGTTTGGCTTTTTCATTACTATTCGGGTTGGTGGCAAGGAATTCAAGTTGAAATTATCGACTTTGGATGCAATCTTCAACCTTTGATGTAGTTACAACCAAGGCTTTGAAAGTGGGTAGGTATTGGGTTAATAAGTGGTCTTGGTAGGTCAAAAGTAGGTTTTTGACAAGGATGTCCACCTGCTCTTGCTCTATTGGTCTAGCTATCATTTAAGCAACTTTAGCCCTCCACCTTGTAAGGAACATAGAGAAGGACTCCTCTGGAAGCTGTTTGGTAGTTTCCAAGTCATGCCTAATGACATCCATTTCACCATTGTAATGATATTACTTGATAAAGGCACAATATATATATCCGACATCCTTTTCTAGCTCTTGTCTAGTAAAAGGAACCATCTTCTAGTAGCACCAGTTAATGATTATTGGAACAGTTGAGCAAGTAGCTCATTGCTAACTCCCAAAGGTTTTATTGTCCCTACATATATCTTTAGATGAGTCTTGGGGTAAGTGGTTCCATAAATATTTCTAGTTTAGGCATTTTGAATTTAGGAGGAAGCTTGGTATCAGGGAATAAGGTTAAACTATCTACATCAATTAGATCATTATGGTGCTTTAGGGATTTGATGGTTCTTTCCATGGCTTCAAGGTTCTCCATAAGTAATGTGGTGTCTGGATAAGAGAAAACTTCCCACCTTAGTTTAGATATGAGTTGGTTTAGCTCAAATTTAGGCTAAGATTGGTCTGGTTCAAGATATGGTTTAGATTAGGATGGTTAAGGTTGGCCTAGTTAATCATAGCTCAAACTTCCTCAAAGATTACTTGCCTTTGTTCCTTAAATTGGGCTTGTTGAGCGGCTAGGATAGCTTAGAAATGCTCTTCTTGCCTTTTAAGAAGTATGGTCACAAGTGTAGTCAGGGAAGCCATGTTAAGTGGGTTGGTCATTGGTACCTTCAAATCAAAGCAACAAGGTAAGTGACGGGTATGGAATAGAAAAGGTGATGAAGGCATAGACACACAGATCCTAAGAGAAAAAGCTTCCCTATTGTGTCACGAGCCAACCATTTTTTAGGCTTTAGGTGAGATGGGGCAAATGCTTTAGGAATTAGGATAGGATCAAAGGTATTGGGTTTAAGGTAGTGTGTTGGGCCAAAGTTTTTGGGTTTAAGGGTAACAGGCTGGTTTTGAAGGTAATGGACCATGGGTGTTGGGTTTAAGGTTAGTGGGCTTGATTTTGAACAATGGTAAGATTAAGATAATGGTTTTGGTATGGAGAACCTAAGGTGTCTAGTTTCTTCCTTTCGTTTTTCTTTTTTTTTTTTTTTTGGGATAAGGATAGAGGCTATGGGTTAGGCTTTTGGTTAGGTAGCATGGTTTTTAGGGTTGGATATAGGTTTTAAGGTCGTGGGTTTATAGCTTAAGGTCCACAGGTTGAAGGTGGTTTAGGTTTATATTTGAGGTATAAGGTTCAAGAGTTTAGTGTTTAGGGTAAGTCTAGGGTAAGGTATTTAAAATAAAGGCTTAGGTGAGGAGTTTAAGATTAAAGGTCAGGGTGAGGTGTTTAGGATTAAAGGTCAGGGTGAGGTGATCTAAGGGTTAGTAGATAAGGTGATGGGGTATAGGTGAAAGTGTTTATGGTGGAGGCATTTGAATAGAGGTAAGAATGTTTAGCCCTTCTTCGGTTTAAGGTTTGACCTAGACTAAAGATTAATGCATGTTTGGTTATACAATATGGATGCATGATATGCATAAGGAAAACATTTCATGAGAATTCAAAGATGCAAGGTTTTAATTATTATACATACAACCTAAGGCTAGGATCTAAGTTCATTACATGAAAGAGTAAGGGTGGCTTGTATAAGGTACCCATCACACTAGAGCAGCAATATAACTAACCACATGTGAGTCAAGGAGCCTCACATGAGTCTAGTAGTATGTGTATACTCATTACATCTTTGAAAGGATTAAAGGATTCATTGCGGGGTGGATGATTTCAGTATCGGTGAGTAGACCCAAAGAGGGTTACCCATTCGATGCTACTCACTATCCATTATTTTCCTAAAACTAGGCTGAATTACAAAGAGCTTATGCAAGTGATGCATGCAAAGTTACAATCATATTAAAATGCCAAACTTTTTTTAAACCAATTAGTAGTCCACTTATTTTTCCTTTTATTAAAAGAAAGTCACTCCCCAATGGAGTCGCTAGTTATTGCATGCCTCGCCTAAGCACTGGTTCGATCCACTAAAGAGAATCAAAATTGTAATACCCAAGGTTTCCCTCACCTATTAGAGTTAGTAATGGAGGCACCATGATGTCTATATATTGTATCTTTCAAAGCCTTCCTAACACACCTAGAACCATAACAATATCATAAAAAGGTAAATCCTAAATGACTGATGTGACAATGAGTAAGGAATGTAATGGATTCTGATAAGCACTTTTATAATAAAATGAAAGTCAAACCGAGTTTGAATTAATGGGACTATGTTAATAATTCCTTTGAAATATGAATCTAAAGTTCTAGTGAATGGGTGTTCACATCTATTAAGACATTGGGAGATGATGATAGTGATATGAGAAGTTAAATTCAATCAAAGTTATAATGGTATAATGGAGGTCAAACTGAGCTTACATGATATAACTACTTGAACAATGCCATAGAAGGGCTAGTAAATGTGTATTATGATATGTATAGAATTTATCTAGCAATGACTAGAATGTGCAGTGGTATTGTAGAATTATGTACATTAAAGTGAAAGAAATGAAATGAAAAATATATTGAGTTACCAGACTTGAAATGTGCGAATATAGATTTGTTAATAGGCTTTTGGACTCGAAAGCCCAAGCCCAATGAATGGCCAGCCCATAAGGCCCAAAGGTGGATGAATATATACTTAACTAGAGTTAGAAATAGCTAATCAAGGTTAAGTTAGATGTTAGAAAAGCTAGTCACCATTTTTTACTAAGTCAATTCCTTTTCCAATTTGAATTCTTACTTTACCCACACCAAGTCTACGTTCATTTTTCTATTTCCAAGCCATATAATGATGATCATCACCATTGTAGAGAAAATCCTAGCCCTCCAACTTAATCAAATCATAGCCATTCATCAAGGTTAAATCTTAGCCATTGGATTGAGCTTGATGAAATCTCCACCATCCAACCTATTATATATATATACAAAATTTATGTTATGATAATTATTTTTTTATCTCTACACCAAAATTCCACCATGACAAAAGAAGTTTTCTCTCTACATTAATAGTAATAAGAATCTTAGCAAATCAAAGCTAACCAAGGTAAGGAATCATGTCCACCTCCTCTTATTTATGTTCTAATGTTGATTTTAGTGTTTTAGTTGTATAAAATTCTTCTTATACCATAAGAAGAAATTCGGCCATAATAGTGAATGACCAATGAGGCATTCTAAATTCTATTTGAATACATCTATGATTACTTTAGATGAAGAATAATTGTTTAGAAGTGTTACAATAAATTAGGAAAGCTTGATTCAAGACTTGAAAGTCTTAGTAGTATGAATTTAGTCTAAAAAGAAAATTGATGTTCTAATTCTAGATATTGGTAATTGAATGATCATATAAGTTCTATGTTATGCTAATTTTATAATTCCATGATCAATTTGAAGATTTGATGAGAAATTAATAGTTTTCCCCAAATTCTAAGGTTTATAAAAAAATTGATGACTTTGAGTATTGAATTTGAATTCATAAAAGTGAAAGGAAAATTAAGTTTAAGAATGGAATCACATGATTTGTATAATGTTAATTTTGAAATTCAATTGATAGAAGTGAATTTCCCTGTCACATCCTAACTTTAGAGATATGATGGTCCTAGAACACAGGGAGACATAAGGTCACCTATGCTTGTAGAACCCACTTACATATATACAATCACGCTTAGGATCATATCAAAACTTATACAATAACTCATTTAAAACATTATATGAAAACCTTTAATTGTGGAAGATAGTAATTAGATACTTCACATATAATCCATAAGGAAATAATATTCATAATTCACTCGATAACATTTCAAAATAAACATCAAAATAAATATTCTCGAAGCATCTAATGACAACGATTCATAGCATGGTATTATTAATGACTTTGACAAGAAATCCCCAAGCAAAGTGGAATGCTTGAGCCATCACCTTGCCTCCTCACATTTCTCACCTGGAACCACACAAGGAAAAGGGGTGAGATAGATGATCTCAATGATTAAATGATAAAGCACATACATTAACACATATTCGTTTAAAAAGGAAACTCATAACTTATACACATAGTTCATGATTTTCAATTCATGAATCAAGTTGCATTTTAGCAAGGGTTCAATTTAACAAGTTTGTAGAAATCACACTTATAACACTTAAAGCGTGAAGGCTGTTGCTTTATCATTTGAACACTTCGAGGAGAGGTGGCATTAAACCAAATTCCAACTTCTATCACTTAGAAGGTGTGAAGCTTATCAGGCCCCATGGTTAGAACTACCCCTTTCTAGCTGAGGTGGATACACTACCCTTATCCATTGGGTTAAGACATTGTTCATAGGTTTTGATGATTACACACATTGGCATGAGGACTTCTGCATAAAGGGTTAAAGGTACCACAGCTAGAGATATTGGTATTCACATATAACTATAACATTTCAGGTAGCGATAACATGTATCACAATAATAATGGCAATTTAACTTTTGAGCAAGAGATACAAAAATAGTGTAGTTATAAAAGGAATATGAGTTAGGGTAATAATCACAAGGAATTATCATTGGATAAACAAAATGGTTTCTGGACCAATTGTCCTTTAGCAACCCAAGGTTTACAAAGAAATCACTTAATCATATTTGAGGATAGGATGAACTTGGGTTTCAAGATCTTAAAGGCTCACATAACATGATATCACCTATTTGTAACATAACATAATGTTACTCACATTTACAGCATGAATAAAGTATTTACTCACATTTGTAGAATGAATACAATGTTTACTCACACTTGCATAATGAATATAATGTTTACTCACACTTATAGTTCCTTTGCTCCTAATTCACGTAGCCCTTAGACTTCTAAGACTCCTCAAGCTCTATCATAATATTTAATCCAATACTTAGTACTCATTTAATCATGATGCTATCCTATCCCATATCTACCCCATGCATATATAACATTCATATACACTTAGAGTTGCACATATAAGTGCATTCATTTTTTGCACATAACAAGCTGACTTTAAAAGTCTTACACACTTAGCCTTAATAGGCCCATATGAAAACACATTATAACTCATGTCAATACCTTTCTAAGGTCAACACAATATCATTATTTTAATATTAATTCACTTTAACAATTATCTTAGTACACTCAACACTTCTATACATGTCAACTTATCAATAGCCTTTCAAATGTCATGCTTAAACTCTTATGATCCATTCATTCAATCAATCACTTTATCAATTCAAGACCATTAATTCATTATAAAGTCATCATAACATCTATTTCCATATTTCTCAATCATATTCACATTCTAATCACAACATTAGGTTAAGATACCTTAAGTATACCAAAGTGCCTCTAGGCTTGTCTAGTGTCTTCCCTTTAACCAATATGCAATTTAACCATTTATCATACATACATATATGTCAATAATCATTAAAACACATCACATAAAAATTATAGACATTGGGATAAAAATCCCATGGTATGCCAAATGCTCTATTAAAGGAAAAATTGAAATTTTCTCACTTTTCGCACTTTCCATCTATTACAGTAATATGTAAAAACATGGTTTGAATCAAGATTTTCATGTAAACACAATAAAAATCATTTTAGACGATTAATCTACATAAATTGGAAGCAATAGGTATGTCTCATACATGAAAATTCAAATTTTGGGTTTTAGGATGCAAAACTATGAGTTTTCTTGTTTTTGGTATTTTTCGGTCATTGCAGTAATATGTAAACAAATGGTTTAAACCATTATTTTTCATTCAATTGTAACAAATATTAGTTTAGAACATCCTCATGTATGAATCAACAGCCATTGATCATAATTATGTATGAAAATTCCAAGTTTCAAGGTTTAGGGTGAAAATCATAAGTTTTCACGCTTTTCGTGCTTTTCAACTCTTTACAGTAACATATAAACACATGATTTAAATCATTATTTTTCATCCAAACAAAACAAATATCAGTTTAGAATACTAAACATCACAAATTGGCAGCCATTGAGTTGTCAAATCATAGAATTTTCCAACTTTCAAGTTCTAGAGCGAAAACCTTGAATTTCTATATTTTCTAAAACTTTTTGGTCATTACAGTAATATGCAAAAATATGATTTAATCTAATATTTTTCATCTACACGCATCAAAAATCCATTTAAAAATCAATTATGCAGGAATTGCACCACCCCCCCCCCCCACCCCCCCTCCTCCCCGTGAAGTGTTTATGCATAAAAAATTTTCAATTTTGAGTTGTAGGATTCACCTTTGGAGAAATCACGTGGAAAGATTTGTGTTTTCGGTAGTGAATTAAATTTCTCTTTCAAAAACTCACCCAAACTGAATTTAATCTATAAAAATTAGTAAATATCCAATTCAAATTAATTTTCTCATAATTTAATTCATAGAAATCAGTTAAGGAATTAAAAGAGAAGAAAAACTTACGATTACGGTTAAGAAATCACAAAGTTGAAAGGTATTTTCTTAATTTCGGTAGAGAGAATTGTTTTGAGAGAATTTTTTAGTCAAAATATAGAAAAATAGAGTGGTGGCTGCTAGAACACTAGGGCTAGCTGAAAATTGATGTTTTAGATATAGGGTTTTGGGCAATTTCTACTAATACCCTTAATGAGCTAGGTTAGGAGGGTTTTGGGTAGTGAGCTTTTAGATATTTGGGCTTTTTATTTAATTTAGGAGCTGATTATAGGTAATTAAGATAAAAATATTTTTCTTATTATTTTCATTAAAATCCCCCCTAAAACATTTATTTAAAAATACTCATAAAATTATTTTATGCTTAAAAATTACCTTTATGCATGAAAATTCATTTTATTTAAAATAAGTTATTTTTTGCCAATGCACTTCATGTAAATCATTTATTTCAAATAATAACTCATATTATGCATATTAAAATTAATTTAACATGTCACATACTCATTGATCACATACCATAAAAAATTTCCATAAAGCACACATTTAACCTTAATTAGTTATAAATCAAGCAAATTGTCACAAAAATTTCTAGGGTAGGTGTGGGTTGTTATATTCCCCAAAATTAATGAACAAGGTTCATTTTATGGAATTTGATGGTGGAATTATAATTAGTTCTATTGAACATTAGAAAATGTTAAAATTGATGTTGCTCAAAGTTGAAAGGTAAAATTGAAAGGAAAGGAATTATCCCTCTTTAAATGAATAGCTTGGGCCATTTGGAGAACAACTAAGGAAAAGTGTTAAGATTAGTAACAAGTATATATATAGTATATCTTGACCATAAAAGTATTAAGTTGTGCTTTAATGGACAAAGATAGAAATGTTAACAAGTTAAACTAAATTAAATAAATGTTATAATAAGAAAATGATTGATGTGCAATTGAATTGCGAATATGTAGAGTCCAAAGACAAGAATGAGGATATTATCAAGAAGTGCAAGGAGCACTACTAGTATCAGAGTTAAATGTAAATAGGAGCAAAAGAGTCCAAAGTGAGTACTTAATAATATAATATGACTTATGTTATATGCTTTGAACCTTTGTTGTTCAAACCATAAACATTGAAATATTTCAATTCCTTGATGAGCATGAATTGTCTATCAAACAATGAGTCCACTAATATGATCCTTCTTGATGACAGTTGACTATTGTGAAACTTTCATGTTGAACGCATAATATGAATCATTGATCCCTTTATTGTAAACCCCATATGAAATCTCCTATTGAATGCCTATTGATAAGCAAAAATCCCTTTTTGATGTGATGTAATACATCAGACCATGTGTACTTTGTATAAGTCTACGAGTAGGGCGAGAGTACCCAACCTCTGTTAGGAGGAACACCTAACTGTAAGACCTTATTAGTCTTACGTAATGTGATACATATGAGTGAGCAAGCTTAGGCCACTACTCTTGAATTTATATGTGTAGGAAGCATGCTCCTAAGAGAATGTTATTTCTGCTAAAGATATTGTTTCCATCTCAAATGAGAAATTGAGCCATAATGATAATATTGATTCAAATCGTTCCATCACTATAAAAAGCCCTTCTTGAAAATGGTCTTTGTACTCATCATATATGAAGGAATATTAGGCACAGATTAAGTGGAAGCAATATGGTGAGTGAAATTTCAAACAATTTAAAATTTCACTTACACCTAAATAGGTCTAATAAACATTCATCCAATCATTTAATTAATGTGTAAAACACCTAAGAAAGAAAGAAGATCAAGTGGTAATCATATTACCTCTAGAAGCGTATGAACTCCAATTCTTTTTTCCTCTCTAAAAGCTCCCTAAATGTTGAGCCTCTAGATTATCCACACGAAGCTCCATTTCCAAGGCTCACTTTGATTTGTTTAGATGTTCTTGATTCTCTCTCTTGGTAGCCTAATTTGAATTTAAGATCTAAAACAAATCCTTGGTGATTTGATTTCTGCTAATCACTATGGATGTGTCTTTTCAACAAAAGAAACATTTGTTCTTTCACAATGAACAAAGAACAAGAAATGAAGAACAAGAAAATTAAAGAACTCTTCTTCTCTTTCTCTTCTCACAAAACTTAATTACTTAGGCTTCTCAATTGAAAAGATGTGCATAAACACATCCCTAATACACAACATCATTATTTCTTTAATTGCCAACAACTATGTTGTTAATTAGGGGACAAAGGAGATATTTAATCTACTTTATGCTTTAAGCTTAAATGGAAAAGACTAATTTACCCTTTATGGTTTATGATAACTTCCATTAAGTTTTAAGTAGTTAAAAGACTATTTTGACCTTGGTTACCTTTCTCTAACCCCTAAATCCATCATATGGGCTTTAGGGTTGGAGAAAATCTATAACCCCTAAATTAGCTCTCTCCATTTCACAAATGGACTTGGGCCATTTAAGGTTTAGTCCAAAGCTCAAAATCAATTCTTTTAACTCATCCATAGTTTTAATTAATTAAATTCTTCTTATTTATACCATATATAAATTAGGATTTAATTAAGAAGAAATTATTTTAGATTTAAACTTCAAGATATGCTAAGGTCTTTGTAAATTTAATTACAAGTTCAATGCTTTTACCACTAATCAATTAATTAAATACTTTAATTAATTATTATGGTAAACCTTTTATCCTTAGAAGGTGATTACTTTTGGGTGTGTGACTTTCTAGGTTCATATGTAATTAGCAATGGGATTAAGAAAATACTTTTCTCTACTAATGTGAAATCCCTATTTCACCCTTAGTTCCATAAGTCATGAGTGACGCCTAGCATAATATATCATATCTACCTAATTAGAATGAATATTAGTATTTTATTACTTAATCATATCATAGACCATTGATCATAATTAACGTACACTAAAATCACTTCATCACAAAATCCCAATCTTAGCTAGGGTCATGGATTTGTCAAACCCTAATATGCTTTGATCATATGTCTATATCTTGATTCCAATTCTTGATAAAATCGATTCCTACTAGAAACTCTTTCTAGTGAATCTTTACTACCTTGGCTAAGGATTTTATTATCAAGAATAATTAGATCGCATAGGATTTCTTCCTTGTTTATTCAAGTTAATGAATTCTCTCTTAGTGATCACTTGCCTCCATTCATAACTAGTTAAAACTATCACATACCATATACCAATACTTGAATAGCATTAGTATGTAAGTAATAATAAATTCCAACTACCGATGAATGAGATATAGTGTCCCTCAAGTCAAAGGACTATATATACAATTATGACCTAGATGATGATTTATTGACTAGCAATAAAACTCTATGTCATCATCATCCAATGTCACAGTTCAATAATTCATTATATGAATATCCACATATTTATATCGATAACATTTGTCAAATAGTATGATGCTTACTGTCTCTATAATCATAAGTATCACATATTGATTATAGATTATAAACAGCAGTGATGGACTTCCAGAATTAATGATGCCCAGTCATTAATCTTATGACCATGAACATTTTAAAGTATTTGTTTAAGAGCGATCTGCCATCCATATTCTCAACACTTAAGAATAGATCCTTTTTTGAAAAATACTTATAGACTTCAAATATATATTTAATACAATGGAGCAATTTTATTTATAAACATATATTTTATTGTCATTTAAGGATAATGTTTTACATTTATATAACTTATACATTGCTCTAAGGCATACCCTTTAACAATATATATATATATATATGTGTGTGTGTGTGTGTGTGTGTGTGTGTGTGTGTTTACTCACTGAGCATTGTCTCATTCTTTAATGGTTTAAATTTTTCAGGCAAGGTGGACATGTTAGCAAAGTAAATTCCAAGCTATATTCTTCTGCTTGGAAGTTACTCTACTAAATTCAAGAATAGTGATTTTTGACTATGAAGACTATTGTTATAGAGCTCTATGGTAGTGAAAGGTTTAGTACAAAAACAATATTGGGTTTACATGTGTTGTAAATTATTATAATTACTATTACAATAATGAATGAAACAATGTATATTTAACTAATAATATGAAATGAAATTCTTGAAATTTTGCGAGTGTGTTTGTGAATGGTATTATAAGTTAATTGGGAAATGATAAGCAAGTTATAGGTAATAAGGAAAGGAAATCAGGTTATGATCTTGGGATAAGGTCCTACTTGATTAGTGGTAAAGGATTGTAAGTTGAATGGGGTTCTATGGGTTTAGGTGATCTTATGTCTCCTTATGCCCTAGGACCATCGCTGGTTAACAAATGGGTCATAACAGAAATACTCATTTAGGAAAGAACTCACGAGGAAGCCCTTGAGCTTATCTTTGATAGGTTAGAAAATTATTTCTTAGAGTCGCCACCTTAATTTATTTTTTTTTGGGAAAATATAAGGAAAAAACCCATTTGACTCCAATTATTATCCAAAGGAAAAAAAATCACTAGCCTCAAAACCAAAGAGGATTCGGGGACTAGGTTTTCAGTTTATTTTAACAAAATAAGTTTGGCCAATGAATATAAAAGTGACTTAAAATATATTTCATAAACAAATTAAAATACATGAATAATTTATAATGTGCATGATCATTCAATTCATCTATTTCAACAATAAAGTAAAAACATAGTTAATGTTCAAAATAAAAGTTAATATTACAAGAAAATCCTAAACTTAGAGGATATCTCCTCTAGCCTTTATGGGTTTTAGGGAAGTTACATATTTCCCAAACTAAACGTAATATCAAAGTAAAGGAAAGAAAAATAAAAGCAAGTGAAAAAGGTGATAAGGGGTAGAGTTGATTAGTTTTAATTAGATTTGATGCTTGAAGCAAGCATGCCTACGTATCTCTTTGAATGGGAATTAGAACCTAGACAGTTCTCCCTTTTCAGTTCTCCCTTTTTGCGAAGGGGTTAGTTTAGCCTAGCCACTTTAGCATGTTTTGATTGATTGATTAAAAGAGGGTTGAGTTAATTAATAAATTTAATTAGCTAGCAACCTATATGAATCAATTTAATTAACTAACTAAAAGAGGCAAGGAAATTTAGACAAAAGGAAATTAAAAGAAGAGAAGCTTACCTCAGATGGCGGATGGCGGCAGGCTTAGGATGGTGGGTGACGGTTGGCTTAGATAGGGGGTGGCGGCTAGCTTGGATGATGGGTCGCAGCTAGCCTTGGATGGCAGGTAACAGCTAGCCTTGGATGGTAGGCAGCGGCTAACCTCGGATGGCTGGTGGCAACTGGCTTCGGATGGCAGGCAAAGGCTAACCTTAGATGGCTGGCGGCAGCTGGCTTCAGATAGAGGGTGGAGGCTAACCTCGAATGGCTAGTAGTGGCTAACCATGATTGGTTGGCAGTGGCTAGCTTCGAATGGCAGGTGGTGGCTAGCTTTAAATGGTAGGTAATAGCTAGCCTTGGATGGTGGGCGGTGGCTAGCCTCAGACTAGAGAAATGAGCCTTGGGCAATAGACTTATCTCGAACAGGCGGGCAGAAAGCCATTAACTAGTTAAGTAAGAATTAAGGAGAAACCTCCCAACTAAGCAAGAAGCAAATGGAAAGTGGTTTGCTTGAAATTAATGCTTTTCAAGCTCTAGAAGTTGGTGTTTTGAAGTGTCGAGAGGCCCACTATATATAAGAATAGGATTGGAGCATAAAAGGCATCAAATTCCAATGTGGGATTGCAAAAAATAGGGTTTTTACTGGAGTTGCCGCAGAGAGCTTTATAGCACTACAAAGCTCTTTGCTGCAGGGCCATACAAGCCCATGCAATTTCATAGAGACCTCTGTGGCAATGCCGCAGGCCTTTGCAGCATCGGGCCTATTTTGGCCCGTTTTGCCGTTTTCACCCATTCTTGCTCATTTCTCATTCGTTTTTCATGATTCTAGTTGCGTTGTACTCATTACTCAGTCCTAGATGACTTGAAAGGATTCAAATGTCAAAAAGAAATGTTTTGATTTTCCCATTTTGAGAGTTTTTGATTTCTGAAAGTTTATTTACCGAGCCTAATTGCTTCTAAGTTTCAAACACATACTGGAAGGTGCAAAATTAAGGGTTCCTAGTAGCCTAAGCCTTGCTTACTCAAATGTATCACATTACGCAAGACTGATTAGGTCTTGCAGTTAGGCATTCCCCCCTAACAGAGGTCGGGTACTCTCGCCCTATCCACGGGCTTATAGTAAGTGCACAAGGTGATACAAACCCCAAATGACCTGCTTTAAGACCCAATACCTTTATACTTAGAAGCAACTCCCTCAAAATGCCAAATCAAGTTTGCAAGGAAAACCTCAACCCAATGACGAACCTATGTCAAAGAACCACAGTATGTTGTGAACAAAACAAAGTAATTAACTTTGGATGTTCAGAATATTGATTCAAGCAATAACCAAAAGCTGACAAATTTCTCACAAAACTTAATTTTGAATTATTCAAGTATGTTCTATTCCTAGATTAGCTAAGTATTTATATCATCTTAGCTGGGTTACAAACCATAAATTTTTCCTAATCAAAATTCGAGTTTCCTAATCAAAATTCAGGCTTCCTAAACAAAATTCAGGTTTAGGATTTAATTTAAACAAAAATAAAAAGCCCAAAATAACTAATTAAAATACTTAAAATAGAAAAAGGATAGATGTGGGCTTATTTAACAAAATTAGCCCAATTATCAAGTGAATTTCAAATTTAATTTGATTGACCCATTTGAATTCCATCCTTGAAACTTGAACCTTCATTTTTTATCTTCTAGCACTTGAATCAAACTAATCAAATTTGAATTTGAATCTTGAATCCCAAATTTGATATTTGACTCCTCTTTGCAATCTTCAATTGTGGATAGATTGTTCCATAAGCCTTGCATCAAGCCTTGGATTGCATCTTTGAACCTCTTTGTCCTTGCTTTTGTAATTGGCCCATTTGGCAAAGTCATTGGATCCTTGCTATTAGCCACTTGGATGGCATCATTCCCTCCCTTGTAAAAAGGATTTGCCCTCTGTAACAACCCACATCTATCCTATGAGTTTTGTGATAGATTGCTTGAAATTAGGGTTATTGTGACAAATTGTGTGATTATACGAAAATTTGTGTGACGTGATTTATGAGTTTAGAGCATGTTAAATTAATTTTAATATGCCTAATATGAATTATTATTATGAAATAAATGATTTATTTGAGGTGCATTAGCATAAAATAATTTATTTTACATAAAATGAATTTTCATGCAAAAAGGCAATTTTTATGCATAAAATAATTTTATGAGTATTTTAAAATACTTTTTAAATAAATGTTTTGGGGGAAATTTTAATGAAAATAATAAGAAAAATATTTTATTTTTAATTATCTATAATCAGCACTAAATTAATTAAAAAGCCCAAATACCCAAAAGCCTACTACACCAAAACACCTCTAACCTAGCTCATTAAGGGTAAACTAGGAAATTTCACCCCAAACCCTAATATATAATGAGAATTTCAGCCAACCCTTAATTTCTAGCAGCCACCATTCTATTTTTCAGTATTTTGATAGAAAAATTCTCTCAAAATATTTCTCTCTACAGAAATTCTCAAAAACACTAAAAATTTTGCGATTTCGCGACCGTTTCGTAAGTTTTTCTTTCTTTTCAATTTTCTATGTGATTTCTATGAAACAAATTATGAGAAAATTATTTTGAACTCGTTATTTACTGATTTCTACAGATTTAATTCAGTTTGAGTGAGTTTTTGAAAGAGAAATTAATTTCTCTAATGAAAACAACAACATTCCTACGCAATTTCATCAAAGGTGAATCCTATAACTCAAAAATTGAAAATTTCAAACATAAGTTTATTAAGGTTGGGGGGGGGGGGGGGGGGTGGGGGTGGCAGCCACTGTATATTTAGATTCTAAACTAATTTTTGATGTGTTTAGATGAAAAATATTGAATTAAATCATATTTTTGTATATTACTGTAATGACTAAAATATTTCAGAAAATAAAGAAATTCAAGGTTTGTGTGCTAGAACTTAGAAGTTAGAAAATTCTATGATTTCATGTACATATGGTTGCCGATTTGTGTATGGATGAATTCTAATATGATATTTGTTTTGTTTGGATGAAAAATAATGATTTAAATATGTAACAACCCACACCTACTCTAGAAATTTTCATGATAATTTGCTTGATTTAGAACAATTAAGATTAAGTATGTGCTTTTGTGAGAATTAGTATTCTATGTGTTGATGAGCATGTGGCATATTAAATTAATTTTAATATTTATAATATGAGTTTTTATTGTAAAAAAATAATTTACATGAAGTGCATTTGCATAAAATAATTTATTTTAAATAAAATGAATTTTCATGTATAAAGACAATTTTTGAGCATAAAACAATTTTATGAGTATTTTAAAATAATTTTTAAATAAATATTTTGGGGGAAATTTTAATGAAAATAATAAGAAAAATATTTTTATTTTTATTAATTATAATTAGTCCAAAATTTAAATGAAAAACCCAAATACCCAAAACCCCACTACACTAAAATCCTCATAATCTAGTTCATTAAGGGTATTAGAGGAAATTTGCCAAAACTGTACATATATAATGTAAAATTTGGCCAGCCCTAATATTCTAGCAGCCATCACTCCAATTTTCTGTATCTTCACAGAAAAATTCTCTCAAAATATTTCTCTCTACCGAAATTAAGAAAATACCTTTCCGTTTCGCGATTTCTTGACCGTAATCATAAGTTTTTGTTCTGTTTCAATTCCTAAACTGATTTCTATGAAATAAATTATGGGAAAATTATTTTGAACTGGTTGTTTACTAATTTTTACAGATTTAATTTTGTTTGGGTGAGTTTTTGAAAGAGAAAATTTATTCTCTACCGAAAACACAAATCTTTCCGTGAGATTTCTCCAAAGGTGAATCCTACAACTTAAAATCACAATTTTTATGTATAAACATCACTAAAGGGGGGAAATTTGTGCATTATTGGTTTCTAAACTGATTTTTGATTTGTTTTGATGAAAAATATTGGATTAAATTATATTTCTGCATATTTCTGTAATGACTAGAAAGTTTTGGAAAATAAGGAATTCAAGATTTTTATGCTAGAACTTAGAAGTTGGAGAATTCTATTATTAATTTAACATGTGGCTATTGATTTGTGTGTGAATGAATTCTAATATGATATTTATTTTTTTTAGATGAAAAATAATGATTTAAATCATGTGTTTACATATTGCTATAATGAACGGAAAGCATGGAAAGCGTGAAAACTCATGATTTTCACCTAAGTCTTAAAACTTGGAATTTTTTTGTATAAATCATACCTATGGCTGCCAAATCATGCATGAAGATGTTCTAAACTGATATTTGTTGTGATTGAATGAAAAATAATGGTTTAGACCACCTGTTTACATATTATTATAATGACCGAAAAATACCAAAAATAAGAAAACTCATGGTTTTGCACCCTATAACCCAAAAATTGAAGTTTCATGTATGAGAAATACCATATGTTTACATATTACTGTAATGACTAGAAAATACTGAAAACAAGAAAACTCATAGTTTTGCACCCTATAACTCAAAAATTGAAGTTTCATGTATGAGAAATACCATATGTGGCTGATTCATGTAGATTAATATTATAAAATGATTTTTGTTGTGTTTACATGAAAAATCTTGGTTCAAACCATGTTTTTACATATTACTAGAATAGATAGAAAGTGTAAAAAGTAAGAAAAATTCAATTTTCCCTTTGAAGATGCATTCGGCCTATTATGGGATTTTTATCCCAATGTCTATAATTTTTATGCAATGTATTTTGATGATTGTTGACATGTATGTATGTATAATAAATGATAAAATTGCATGTTAGTTGAAGGAATGACCCTAGACAAGCTTAAAGGCACCTTACTTAAGGTATCTTAATCTTATACTACGATTGGAATGTGAATGTGATTGGGAAATATGGAACTAGATTTTATGATAACTTAATGATGAATAAATGGTCTTGAGTTGATGAGGTGATTAATTGAATGAATGAATCGTAAAAGTTAAGCATGACACTTGAAAGGTTAAGCGATTAGTTGACATGAATGGAAGTGCTAAGTGTAATAAATTGATTGTTGAAGTGAATTAATATTAAGATAATGATATTATGATGACCTTTGAAAGGTGTTGACATAATTGCAATGTGTTTTCATGTGAGCCTATCAGGGCTAAGTGTGCAAGACTTTTAAAGTCAACATGTTATGTGTAAGTGATGAGTACACTTCTATGTGCAACTCTAAGTGTATGTGAATGCTATATTTGCATAGGGTAGTTATGGTATAGGAGCATCATGATTAAATAAATACTAAGTATTAAATTAAATATTATGTTAGAGTTTGAGGAGCTTTAAAAGTTCAAAAAGGCTACATATACTAGGAGCAAAGGAACCACAAGGTGAGTAAACTCTATATTCTTGCTTCCAGTGTGAGTAAACACTGAAATCTTGCTTCAAATGTGAGTAGCATCATGATATGTTATAAATATGTGATATCTTGTTATGTGAGCCTTTGTGATCTTGAAACCCAAGTTCTTTCTATCCTAAAATTTGATTAAGTGATATCTTTGTAAAATTTGGGTTGCCAAAGGACAATTGGTCCAAAAGCCACTTTTGTTTATCCAATGATAAATTCTTATGATTATTACCCTAACTTATAATTTTTTCTAGAACTACACTATTCTTGTATCTTTTGTTCAATAAGTTAAACTGATATTGCTATTGTGGAATATATGATTGTTGCCTTAAATATTATTGACATATGTGATTACCATTAGCTTTAGCTATGGTATCATTAACCCTTTATGCATAATCCTCGTGCCAATGTAGGTAATCATTGGAACCTGTGTACATGGTCTTAACCTAATGGATAGGGGTAGTGTATCCACCTCAGCTAGAAAGGGGCGATTCTAGCCATGGAGCCTGATCAGTTTCACGCTTCTATGTGATAGGTGTTGGAATTTGGTATAAGGACACCTTTCCTCAATATGTTCAAGTGATAGAGCAATAGCCTTCACTCATTATGTGTTATAAGTGT
Source organism: Reutealis trisperma (assembly GCA_947687605.1). Taxonomy (NCBI): domain Eukaryota; kingdom Viridiplantae; phylum Streptophyta; class Magnoliopsida; order Malpighiales; family Euphorbiaceae; genus Reutealis; species Reutealis trisperma. Next base: position 74,666 of record CANTUT010000513.1, on the reverse strand, counting down.
TGTTTCTGCAACCTTGCTAAATTTAAACCTTGCTAAATTGCAACTTAATTCATGAATTATAAATCATGAGCTATGTGTTTCATTTTTAAAGGAAGATGTGTTAATGTACGTGTTATATTGTTTACTCATTGAGATCATCTATCTCACTCCTTTTCCTTGTATGGTTCTAGGTGAGCAAATGTGAAGAGGCAAGGCGATGGCTCAAGCATTCTACTCCACTTGAGAATTCCTCGTCAAAGTCATTAATAATACCATATTATGAAGTGTTGTCATTAGATGCTCCGAGAATATTGATTGATGCTTATTTTTAGAGGTATTATTTTCTTAAGTTTCTCAATGGGATATGAATATTATTTTTATGGATTTTATATGAAATGTCTAATTATAGTCTTCCACAATTGAAGGTATTCATTTAATGCTTTAAATGAGTTATTTGCATGAGGTTAGGTATGATCCTAGGCATGATTTGTATATGTGTAAGTGGATTCTACAGGTGTGGGTGACCTTATGTCTCCTCATGTACTAGGACCATCATATCTCTAAAGTTAGGATGTGACAAAATCATGTGTTTGCATATCGCTATAATGAACGGAAAGTGTGGAAAGCGTGAAAACTCATGATTTTCACCCTAAACCTTGAAACTTGGAATTTCATGCATAATTATGATAAATGGCTGCCGATTCATATATGAGGATGTTTTAAACTAGTATTTGCTATGATTGAATGGAAAATAATGGTTTAAACCACCTGTTTACATATTACTGTAATGACTGAAAAATACCAAAAGTAAGAAAACTCATGGTTTTGCATCCTAAAACCCAAAATTTGAATTTTCATGTATGAGACATACATGTTGCTGCCAATTCATGTAGATTAATGTTCTAAAATGATTTTTATTGTGTTTGCATGACAAATCTTGATCCAAACCATGTTTTCACATATTACTGTAATAGACGGAAAGTGCGAAAAGTGAGAAAAAATTTAGTTTTCTCTTTAATGGAGCATTCAACCTACCAAGTGATTTTTATCCCAATGTCTATAATTTTTATGTGATGTATTTTAATGATTATTAGCATGTAGGTATGTATGATAAATAGTTAAATTGTATGTTGGTTGAAGGATGACTATAGACTAGCCTAGAGGCACTTTGGTATACTTAAGGTATCTTAAAACTTATGTTGTGTTTAAAATGTGAATGTGATTAGGAAATATGGAAATAGATATTATGATTACTTGATAATGAATTAATGGTCTTGAATTGATTAAGTTATTGATTAAATGAATGGATCATAAGGTTTAAGCATGACACTTGAAAGGCTATTGATAAATTGACATGTGTGGAAGTGTTAAGTGTAGTAAGTTGATAGTTAAAGTGAATTGATATTAAGATAATGATATTGTGTTGACCTTAGAAAGGTATTAACATAAATTATGATATGTTTTCATATGGACCCTTAAAGGCTAAGTGTACAAGACTTTTAAAGACAATATGTCATCTGCAAGTGATAAGTGCACTTATATATGCAACTCTAAATGCATGTGAATGTTATATGTGCATAGGGTAGTTATGGGATAGGATAGCATCATGATTAAATGAATACTAAGTCTTGAATTAAATATTATGTTAGAGCTTAAGGAGCTTTAGAGGTTAAAAAAAAAGAGCTACGTGAAATAGGAGCAAAAGAACCACAAGGTGATTAAACACTATGTTCATGTTATAAGTGTGAGTAAACATTATGTTGTTGTTACAAGTACAAGCTATCATGATATGTGTACCTTAATATTCTTGATACCCAAGATCTTCTTTACTTCTAAAATGAAACTCTATGATTTCTTTGTCAAGTTTGGGTTGCCAAAGGACAATTGGTCTAAAACCATTTTTTATTATCCAATGATAGTACATTTATGATTATTTCCCTAACTTACATTCTTTTTGGAACTACACTATCCTTGTATCTTTTGTTCAAAATTTAAACTGCTATTGTTATTGTGATACATATTATTGTTGGCTTAAATGTTATTGTTATTTGTGATTACCATTAGCTCTTATTATGGTACCTTTAACCCTTTTTATGTAGAAAACCTTGTACCGATGTGAGTAATCATCGGTTATGTGCTCCTCATACTAATGCGAGTAATCATTAGCTATATGCTCCTCATACCAATGTGAGTAATCATCAGCTATGTGATCCTCATACCTATGCGAGTAATCATCTGCTATGTGTTTAAATGATTATGGCAATAGCCTTCACTCGATGTGTTCGAGTGATTATGGCAATAGCCTTCACTCTTTGTGTTCGAGTGATTATGGCAATAGCCATCAGTCTATGTGTTCAGGTGATTATGGAAACACCCTTCACTCTATGTGTTATGTGTTATAAATGTGATTTCTACAAACCTTTCTAAATTTCAAACTATGAACCATGAACTATGAATTTTGAATCATGAACTATAAGTTATGAGCTATGAGCCATTTCTAAGGGATATGTGTTATTGTATAAGCCTTATTGTTTACTCGTTGAGATCATCTATCTCATCCCTTTTCCTTATGTGGTTCTAGGTGAGCATTACAAGGAGGCAAGGTGATAGCTCAAGCAACCTACTATGCTTGGGAGATTTCTTTGTCCAAGTTTATTTCCATACTATGATGTGATGAGTCTCTAGAAGCTCTAGGAGTTATTAAGGGAAATTTATTTTGGAATATTATATTAGTGACTTTATTTGGAGTCTTATTATTATTTTCCTAAGGATTTGTATTAAGGTATATTTTTAGCTTTCGCATCTTAAGGTTTTTCCTTTATAAAAGTTTTTTTTTAAAGTTAATGCCTGAGGTTCAGTATGATCATAGGTAGTATTTGTATAAGTATAAGTGGGTTCTACAAGCGTGGGTGACCTTATGTCTTCCCATGTTCTAGGACCATTATGTCTCTAAAAGTTGAGATGTGACCAAGGTGGTATCAGAGATGAAGTTTTTAAAAGTCTAGTTTAGACTTGTCTATATATTAGGTTGGTTAAGTATAATCTTGAAGCATAGGAATTTTCATATCATGTCACTTACAGTCTATCGCTAGTTTAGTTCTATGAAATCCTAATAAGCTATAGTACTCTTTGTTATTGTTTGCTTGTGTGCCTCACGATTCCTTTACTAGATGACCAAGAGATGACCCCTGCTCAAAGACCGTGACACAGAGCATCTATGTGATTTGTAAGAGGACTTGGCCAAAGATGTTAAGCAAATGGGAGAGCATGCACCTGATGTTCATCTTGATGAGGGGCAAATTTGAGGTTTGCATTGGTAGTGGATAAATATTGGCCTAAGGGTATAAGACTCTTGGAATGTGAATGACATTAATTGATTTCTTAGTGACTTAGTATGCATTGATTCTTTTTGCCTATGACATGATTCACTTCTATATGATAGGAGAATTCATGATGCTATAAGTTATATGTTACATGATTATGATATATGATACATGCTATATGTTGTGTGACATATGCTATGTGATAAGTGATATGTGATATGTGCTTTGTGATATGATGTGATGGGTGTTCATGTTAAAGACATGCTAAGTATGACATTTTGATATTAGAATTAAAAGGATTAGAAAGAGAAGTGGACTAGGTTTTGATCCAATTGAGATTAATGATTGATAGGTATAATGTTATAAGGTATGAAATGCTTACATGTTATAATGGTTTCATACATGAATTATATGGAGTTATTGAATTATAATTGTGATTGATGTCATAGGAAGAGAAATGATAGTTGGTAATGATCAGTAGGAGAATGAAATAAATTAGTTACATTATATATATATATATATATATATATATATATATATATATATATATATATATATATATATATATATATATGTATACGATGGGAACTAAGTGAAATATATTAAGGAATTTGTGGTTTAGATGCTACTTATAGGCTAGAATAACAAGAGAGCTAGGGATTTGTCTATCACTTATATAGATATCAAGAATAGTCAGAGGAAGAATATTTATCTAGTGCGATTTGAAGGAAGAAGGTATCATTCCCATTTTTTAGTGCAAAATGCTTGATTGATTCTGGTGCTATGCATTTATTTGTGTTTTGCTAAGAGTCTCGGTAGAAATAAGGAATTAATTAATGAACCCTTAGTAGTGTTTACTCCTTAGGGAGAAATGATGGAAGTAAGGTATTGTTTAAAGATTGTGAGGTAAACATTGTTGGACAAAAAATTCCTATGGAGTTATCGAAACTTGATGTCCTAGAATTCGATGTGATCATAGGAATGGATTGGCTATATGAGTATGGAGCTTGTATTGACTATAAAAGAAAGCAAGTAGAATTTTGAGCTAAGGATGGGAGAAATTTGTGTATCAAGGAGATACCTATGATTAAGGTTTACTAGCATAATCATGGAATGGATGAGTATACTTAGGCAGTCGAGGAAGGGATGCGGCAGGAGCATCCCTAGTTTTTTTTTTTTAAGAACATATGAGTAAGTATTGAAATTTGAGGATGAATTTCTTTTAAGAGAGGGAGACATAAATAAGTATATAGTATTCTCGGATTTGTAATGATGATAAAAGGATAAGTATGATGCTAGTAGAGATTCTTTAGTGATGAGATTCCTTTGAGTATATAGCCTGCGATCATAGTATAAGGATTTGAACTTTTATTTAATGATAGATGTTGAGGCCATACGAACTATAAATTTAAGGATCCATGAGGACTTGATCTATGAGGGTATAAGATGATTTTAAGATAAAATGTTCTAGATTTGATTTGATTATATACTTGTGTCCAGTGTGTTTGTCTATATGTATCGAGTTTTGCTTTACGGAATCATATATCATTAATCATACATCATGAACTGCATCAAGCATTGCATTAAGGTTGCATGTTACATGAAAATGTTTTGATTCTTACAAATGATTCTACATAGTTTTGAAAATTTAATAGTTTTGAATATACTTGGCAGGGATTTGAGTCCTCTGGATGAGAAATGTTTTAAGGCGTTAGATACAATAATGTTCAATTAAGGTTATTGGAAAATTTGGTAATGATCTTTAGTTCGAAAAGAATTTTTATTGAGATAACCTAGAATGGCATAGATTTGGAAAAATGTAAGAGATTCATAAAGATTTCATTGAATAGCAATGGTATTAAAAGATTTATTATTTTAATATGGATAAGTTAAATGATTAGGAATGTGAAGTATAGCAAGATGTAAGTGGGAAACCTAAAGTGAGATGATATTATGAGCTAAAGGTATATAAATTATGAGGCATTAGGTAATTAAGTCATGATAATGATGTATATATTCTATAGAAAAAGAGTAAGTCTAAAATAGTTATGAGAAGTTTATTTGGGATTGTAAATTAATTGAATGCAAGTTCGTTTGGGATATGATATATATAGGAATGTTTGTTAAGGTTAAATATGATTTAATTGATGAATGAAGGAAGTGTAGAAATTGTAATATTAGCAAGGTATTAAGCACAAAAATATTTATTGAGGTTATAATAGATTAAGTAATAACTATTATGGAAAGAGAATTATCAAATATCAATTAAAGTTATTAATTTGGAATTATCTATTGGATTCTTATATGACTAATGTGATAAATAATGAATGAAAGTGTTGAGTAAGGTATTAGTATAGATGTTAATAATGATAGAGATATAAGAAAAAGAAATGCTTGGGATTATATTTGATTGAAGGTGAAATTAAAGGGTCTTTACTTTTGTTTAAGGTTAAGGAATACAAAACTTTAAGGATTAGTTAAGATTTGTTTAAACAAGAGATTAACATAGGTGTAGCTTAAGCTAAAGGTTTATCAATGTGACTTTTGATAGATTGTGAGTATGTGCCTTACTGTATTCGATAAGTTAATTATAGTTAAATATTATGTTTGAGTGACACAACAAAAGCATGGTGAAGAAGTTAAATAGAGTGTGTTGTTCTATTAAATTTGAAAATTTGAGGACAAATTTTTTTTAAGGGGAAGAGAATGTAACAATCCACATCTAACCTATGAGTTTTTGTGACAAATTGCTTGAAATTAGGGTTATTATGACAAATTGTGTGACTATATGAAAATTTATGTGTGACGTGATTTATGGGTTTAGGGCATATTAAATTAATTTTAATATGCCTAATATGAATTATTATTATGAAATAAATGATTTATTTCAGGTGCATTAGCACAAAATAATTTATTTTACATAAAATGAATTTTCATGCAAAAAGACAATTTTTATGCATAAAATAATTTTATGAGTATTTTAAAATATTTTTTAAATAAATGTTTTGTGGGAAATTTTAATGAAAATAATAAGAAAAATATTTTATTTTTAATTACGTATAATCATTCCTAAATTAATTAAAAAGCCTAAATACCCAAAAGCCCACTACACCAAAACACTGCTAACCTAGCTCATTAAGGGTAAACTTGGAAATTTTACCTCAAACACTAATATATAATAAGAATTTTGGCCAGCCCTTGATTTCTAGTAGACATCATTTTATTTTTCAGTATTTTGATAGAAAAATTCTCTCAAAATATTTCTCTCTACCAAAATTCTCTAAAACACTTTCAACTTTGCGATTTCGCAACCGTTTCAAAAGTTTTTTTTTTTTGTTTCAATTTTCCATCTGATTCTATAAAAAAAATTATGAGAAAATTATTTTCAATTGGTTATTTACTGATTTCTATAGATTTAATTCAGTTTGGGTGAGTTTTTGAAAGAGAAATTAATTTCTCTACCGAAAACATCAACCTTCCTACACGATTTCGCCAAAGGTGAATCCTATAACTCAAAAATTAAAATTTTCAAACATAAATTCATTAAGAGTGGATGCTACTGTATATTTAGATTCAAAACTGATTTTTGATGTGTTTAGATGAAAAATATTGAATTAAATCATATTTCTGTATATTACTATAATGACCAAAAAGTTTCAAAAAATAAAGGAATTCAACGTTTTTGTGCTAGAACTTAGAAGTTAGAAAATTCTATGATTTCATGTAAATATGGTTGCTGATTTGTGTATGGATGAATTTTAATATGCTATTTATTTTGTTTGGATGAAAAATAATCATTTGAATCATGTGTTTGCATATCGCTGTAATGAACGGAAAGCGCAAAAACTCATAATTTTCACCCTAAACCTTGAAACTTGGAATTTCATGCATAATTATGATAAATGGCTGCCGATTCATACATAAGGATGTTCTAAACTGGTATTTTCTATGACTGAATGGAAAATAATGGTTTAAACCACCTATTTACATATTACTATAATGACCAGAAAATACCAAAAACAAGAAAACTCATGGTTTTGCATCCTAAAACCCAAAATTTAAATTTTCATGTATGAGACATACCTATTGTTGCCAATTCATATAGCTTAATGTTCTAAATTATTTTTGTTGGGTTTGCATGAAAAATCTTGATCCAAACCATATTTTCACATATTACTATAATAGACGGAAAGTGCGAAAAGTGAGAAAAAATTTAGTTTTCCCTTTAATAGAGCATTCGACCTACCAAGGGATTTTTATCCCAATGTCTATAATTTTTATATGATGTATTTTAATAATTATTGGCATTTATGTATGTATGATAAATAGTTAAATTGCATGTTTGTTGAAGGATGACTATAGACTAGCCTAAAGGTACTTTGGTATACTTAAGGTATCTTAACCTTATATTGTGTTTAGAATGTGAATGTGATTGGGAAATATGAAAATAGATGTTATGATGACTTGATAATGAATTAATGGTCTTGAATTGATGAAGTGATTGATTGAATGAATTGATCATAAGCATTAAGCATTGCACTTGAAAGGCTATTAATAAATTGACATGTGTGGAAGTGTTAAGTGTACTAAGTTGATTATTAAAGTGAATTGATATTAAGTTAATGATATTGTGTTGACCTTAGAAAGGTATTAACATAAATTATGATGTGTTTTCATATGGACCTATAAAGGCTAAGGGTACAAGACTTTTAAAGATAACATGTTATGTGCAAGTGATGAGTGCACTTATATATGCAACTCTAAGTGTATGTGAATGTTATATGTGCATAGGGTAGCTATGGGATAGGATAGCATCATGATTAAATGAATACTAAGTATTGAATTAAATATTATGTTAGAGCTTAAGGAGCTTTAGAGGTTAAAAAAAAGGGCTACGTGAAATATGAGTAAAGGAACCACAAGGTGAGTAAACACTATGTTCATGTTACAAGTGTGAGTAAACATTATGTTTTTGTTATAAGTACAAGCTATCATGATGTGTGCAACTTGATATTCTTGAAACCCAAGATCTTCTCTACTTTGAAAATGAAACTCTATTATTTCTTTATTAAGCTTGGGTTGCCAAAGGACAATTGGCCCAAAACTATTTTTGATTATCCAATAATAATAGCTTTATGATTATTGCCCTAACTTATAATCTTTTTAGAACTACACTATCATTGTATCTTTTATTCAAAAGTTAAACCGCTATTGTTATTGTGATATATGTTATTATTGGCTTAAATGTTATTGTTATTTGTGATTACCATTAGCTCTTGCTATGGTACCTTTAACCCTTTTTATACAGAAAACCTCACACCGATGCGAGTAATCATCAGTTATGTGCTCCTCATACCAATGTGAGTAATCATTGGCTATGTGCTCCTCGTACCGATGCGAGTAATCATCAGCTATGTGATCTTTGTACTGATGTGAGTAATCATAGGCTATGTGTTCAAGTGATTATGGCAATAGCCTTCACTCTATGTGTTCGAGCGATTATGGCAATAGCCTTCACTCTATATGTTCGAGTGATTATGGCAATAGCCACCAGTTTATGTGTTTGGGTGATTATGGCAATGGCCTTCAGTCTATGTTTATGTGTTATAAATGTAATTTTTGCAAACCTTTCCAAATTTCAAACTATGAACCATGAACTATGAATTTTGAATCATGAACTATAAGTTATGAGCTATAAGCACTTTCTAAGGGATATGTGTTATTGTATAAGCCTTATTATTTACTCATTGAGATCATTTATCTCACCCCTTTTTCTTGTGTGGTTCTAAGTGAGCATTATGAGGAGGCAAGGTGATAACTCAAGCAACCTACTCTGCTTGGGAGATTTCCTTATCCAAGTTTATTTCCATACAATGATGTGATCAGTCTCTAGAAGCTCTAAGAGTTATTATGGGAACTTTATTTTGGAATATTATATTGGTGACTTTATTTAGAGTCTTATTATTATTTTCTTAAGCATTTGTATTAAAGTATATTTTTAGCTTCTGCATCTTAAGGTTTTTCCTTTATAATTTTTTTTTGAAGTTAATGCATGAGGTTCAGTATGATCCTAGGTAGTATTTGTATAAGTATAAGTGGGTTCTATGGGCATGGGTGACCTTTTGTCTCTTCATATCCTAGGACCATCATGTCTCTGAAAGTTGGGATGTGACACCCTCAAATCTTCTCCTACATCAAAAGGAGAAAGGTCACTTACCTTGGAAGTAGCACTAACATTATACTTACTAGGAAGGTCCAATTTATAGGCATTGTCATTGACTCTTTCCAAAACTTGAAAAGGTCCATCTCCTCTTAGGTGCAACTTAGATTTTCTGTGACTTGGAAATCTTTCTTGCCTTATATGCACCCATATCCATTCACCTAGTTCAAAGATTACTTTCTTTCTTCCTTTTTTAGCTTAATTTGCAATTTGTTGATTCCTTTTCTCTATGTTCTTTCGCACATCCTTATGAAGTTTTTTAACCATTTCAGCTTTCTTCTTACCAACCAAACTGCTCCCTTCTTGAATAGGTAAAGAAACTAAATCCAAAGGGGTTAGTAGATTAAAACCATAAACAATCTCAAATGGTGAATAACTTGTAGTGGAATGCACAACATGATTATAAGCAAATTCAACAAATGGCAAACAATCTTCCCAAATTTTCAAATTCCTTTGAATGATAGCATGCAATAAAGTACCTAAAGTTTTGTTCACTACCTCAGTTTATCCATCAATTTGGGGATGACAAGTAGTAGAAAACAACAATTTACTCCCTAATTTACCCCACAAAACTTTCCAAAAGTAGCTCAAAAACTTTACATCTCTATCACTTACAATACTCTTAGGAATGCCATGGAGTTGTACTATCTCCCGAAAGAATAAATTAGTAATGTTTGTTGCATCATCAGTTTTATTACATGATATAAAATGTGCCATTTTAGAAAACCTACCAACAACAACAAAGATTGCATCCCTCCCCTTTTTTGACCTAGGTGAACCTAACACAATGTCCATTGATATATCAACCTAAGGTTCTTTAGGTACAGGTAATGGGGTGTACAAACCATATGGTAAAACTTTAGACTTAGCCTGTTTACAAGCAACACATCTATCACATATTCTAATGACATCCCTTTTCATTTTAGGCCAATAGAAGTGCTAACTCAAAGTATCCAAAGTTTTTTCAATCCCAAAATGCCCCATTAAACCACCCCCTTGAGCTTCTTTTACAAGCAATTCACGCATAGAAAATATAGGTATACATAATTTATTTTCTTTAAACAAATACCCAACCATGAGCCATTTTCTCACATGCATCATAAATACTAGAAAAATCATAATCCTCACCATACAAACCTTTGATGTGTTCGAATCCCAACATTTTTGCATTTATGGTGTTAATCATAATATACCTTCTAGATAAGGCATTGGCGACCACATTTTCTTTACCTTGCTTATATTTTATCACATATAGGAATGTTTCAATATACTCACTCCACTTGGCATGTCTTCTATTGAACTTACCTTGCCTTTTGAGATATTTCAATGATTGGTGGTCTGTGTGGATCAAAAACTCCTTAGGTTAAAGACAATGCCACCAAGTTTCCAATGCCCTCACCAAAGTATAAAGCTCATTGTAATAAGTTGGGTAGTTCAAAGTAGCACCATGGAGTTTTTCACTAAAGTAGGCAATTGGCCTCCTTTCTTGCATCAAAATAGCTCCAATCCCTAAATCTGAAGCATCACATTTAATCTTAAAAGTTTTTGCAAAGTTAGGCAAAGTCAGAATAGGTGCCATACTCAACTTCTCCTTAAGTGAATTAAATGCAATGTCTTGCTCATTACTCCATTTAGATGAACATTCTTCTTTATGATTTCAGTGAGTGGTGCAGCAACTGTGCTAAAATCCTTTACAAAATGCCTATAAAAACTAGCCAAACCATGAAAACTCGTTACCTCAGAAATTGATTTTGGAGTTGGCCAACTTTTAATGGCATTTACCTTTTCTTCATCCATTTCAACACCTTATGCACTTACCACAAAACTTAAAAAAACAATTTGATCTAAACAAAAAGAACATTTTTTTAGGTTAGCATATAATTTTTCTTTCCTAAAAACATCAAGTATAGCCCTTAAATGCTCTGAATGTTCATCCGAATTTTGTGACTCTATAAGGATATCATCAAAATATACAACTACAAACTTACCAATAAAAGGTCTCAAGATATGGTTCATCAATCTCATAAATGTGCTAGGTGCATTAGTTAAACTGAAAGGCATAACTAACCATTCATACAAATAATGTTTTATTTTAAAGGTAGTTTTCCATTCATCACCTTTTTTCATGCGAATTTGATGATACCCACTTTTCAAATCAATCTTACTAAAAACACAAGAACCATGCAATTTATCCAACATATCATCTAACCTAGGATTGGGATGTCTATACTTTACCATTATGTTATTGATCGCTTTACAATCAACACACATACGCCAAGTACCATCCTTCTTAGGAACAAGCAAAATAGGAACTGCACATGGATTCATGCTCTCACGAATGAATCCCTTTGACATCAACTCCTCAACTTGCCTTTATAACTCCTTCGTTTCCTCGGCATTACCCCTATAGGCTGGTTGATTTGGAATTGGTGCTCTAGGAACAAGATCAATTTGATGCTTAATGGCTCGAATGGGTGGCAATCCATTAGGCACTTCCTTAAGAAAGACATCTTTAAAATCCTATATCAAAGAAACAAAAAGACTAGGCAAAGCATTATCAAGATCATTAGTACAAACATAAGCTTCCTAGTACATAAATACAAGTATCGTCCTATTACTATACATAGCATCTTTGATATCACTCCCTTTAGCATAAAAACTCACATGTTTCTTTTGACTCTCAATTTCCTTTCCCATACCCGAATCTGCCCCTCTTTTTTTCTTTTGTTGAATTCAATTTTTCTTTTTTTTTTTCACTCACTTTCTCATCTCTTGCCACTCTGTCTTTTGATTCACTCAAATTTTCTCTTTTAGATTGGGCACTCTTTGTCTTTCCCACTCTTTAAGTTGTCTCATTCTTTTGAGGTCATCTTCATACATTTCCCTTCGAGACAATGGATTAACGGTAGTGCACTTGCCATCTTTCTCAATCATGTACTAGTTGGTAAATCCATTATGTTTAGCCCATCTATCAAATTACCAAGGCCTTCCTAAAAGTAAATGACCAGCTTGCATAGGTACTACATCACATAGAACTTCATCATTGTACCTACCAATAGTAAAAAAAAAAAAACTAAAACTTGCTTGTGAACCCTAATTTCACCATATTCATTTAACCACTTTAGCTCATAGGGTTTTGGGTGTTTGATTGTGGGTAAGTTAAGCTTTTTAACTAAGTAGTAGCTTGCTGCATTAGTACAAGTTCCCCCATCAATGATTACATGACAAACCTTATTTTGCATAAAACACCTAGTATGGAACAAGTTTTCCCTTTGCTGATTGACCTCATTTTCTTCCTTCACTTGCGCACTCAAAGCACGCATAGTGACAAGCATTTCTCCACAAATCGCATCTTCCCCATTTTCTTTTGGTTCATGATCACTTGCATCTTCTAAGGAGGGCATGCTATCACTGTCATCTTCTTTTTCACTTTCAAAAAAGATTTCTCTATAGAATGTGATCATCACTCTCTTGTTAAGGCATTGAGAAGCCATATGACTTGAACCCAAACATTTTAAAACATTTAATATCTCGAGAGCGATTTAGAATTCAGTTTTACCTTTTTCTTTCTCTTTTGAAACTGGTTTAGCCTCTCCTTTTCTTGAATCAAATTTTGGCTTGAAATAAGCCTGGTCATCTTTCTTCCAATTAGATTTCCATAGCTTGGATATATGTGAAGAGGATGAGCTTCGACTATTACTGTCTTGATGGTCATATTAAACATCTCTTTAAGCTCCACATACTGCTGTAATTCAACAACATTGACAATGTCTCGATTCAGCCCATGTAGAAACCTAGCCATAGTGGCGACTCTATCTTCTTCAATGTTAGCTTGAATCATAGCAACTTCCATCTTTTTTTAATAGTCTTCCACACTTATGGACCCTTGAGTAAGGCTTTGTAGTTTGTTGTGCAATTCCCTATAATAATGGCTAGGGACAAATTGCCTTCTCATTAAAGCTTTAAGATCTTCCCAATCCTCAATAGGTCTTTCTCGATTCCTTCTTCTTCTTTGCTTAGTATCATCCTACTAAGTAATGGCATAATCTTCAAAGTAGCCACAATAATCCTCAGTTGTTTTGTTCTAGAGTAGTCATAATAATCAAATACTAGTTCCATCTTCTTTTCCTAATCAAGGTATACTTCTGGATTATTTTTGCCTTTGAATGGAGGAATTGTTAACTTGATACACCCATTACCTTTTTGCCTTCTTTCCCTTCTATATCCTCTTCTTTCTGTGGTATCATCTTCAAAGTCATTAATTGATAAGTCATTATTGGATCGAGACTCTTCATCACCTTACCTTCTTCTGTGGACTCTCCTCCTACGTGGAGTTTGTTGTGAGCTTACTCTTTTCAACTCATCAAGATCAGAACTGTATCTTTCCATGACATTCATTATGCCATCCAATCGAACATTCAATCGTTGAATAGCTTGCATATTGAAGGCTAGATTTTTATCTTTATCTTGGTTATTGGTCATTTTTTTTAACCTGCAAAAAAAAGGTAAGTAAAGTAAAGTAACCTCATTGTCACAACCCACTTATTAAGCCGTGATGATCTTAGGGCGTAGGGAGACATAAAGTCACCTAAACTCGTAGAACTCCATTTCACTTATAACCCTTTTACCATACATCATGTAGGAACTTACCCCAAGATTGGAACCTAATTATATTTCCTTGTTACCTATTACTTGCTATCATTTCCACTTATAATATCATTTACACACATAACTTGTAAAACTTTTAAAATCGTATTTCATATCATTAACTCAATGTTCAATAGTTCATACATCATTACAATAATGGTTATGATACAAATCATATTACATATACATCCTATAACATATGAGTACCAATTCTTCGAGAACCATGGAGCTCTAATGATATTCTTCATAATCAAGAATCATAATACCAAGACTTAGTAGAGTAACTTCCAAGCAGGAGGATGGGCTTCGAATTTACCTCGCCGACTCGTTGACTTTGCCTGAAAAATTTAAACCACTAAAGTATGAGACATAGCTCAGTGAGTACAAAATAATATAATATATAAGGTGAGTTCAATGATTAGTTTCAAAAAAGGTTTTCTTATAGTAATAGAATGATCTCAATCAATATCATCATGATTCAATTTTTCATTTGGAAAGAAAACAACGTCTTAGCAAAAATACCACTTTCTTGGGAGTAGGATGCTTTGCACATATATCAATTTGAGAGCGGCAGCCTAAGCCTTGCTCACACACATGTATCACATTACATAAGACTGATCAAGTCTTACGGTTAGACATTCCCCCCAACGGAGGTTGGGTACTCTTACCCTACCCACAGGCTTATATCAAGTGCATAAGGTCTAATGTATTTCCCCACATCATAAGGGGATTTATGCTTATTAATAGGTATTCAATAGAAAATTTTATATAAGGTTCACGTTAAGGAATACAATGATCATATTATGAATTCAATCATGATAGGTTCACAATAATCAATTTTCATCATGGAGCATAATATCAAATGGTTTAATGTTCAATAGGCAATTCAAGCTCATCACAGAGTTGGAATATTTCCAACAATCATGGTTTGAACAATAATGGTTCACATTACGAGTTTAACATATAGGTTTCACAATAATCAATTGTCATCAAGGAATATTATATCAATGACTCATCAATTCATACTCATCAAGGCATTGGAGTGTTTCAATGAATATGGTTTGGACAATAAGGTTTCATAGCAAATAGTATAAGGCATATTATATTATTATGTAGTCACTTTGAACTCCTTTGTTCCTATGTACATTTGACTCTGATACGAGTAGTGCTCCCTGCACTTTTACGCAATATTCTTGCTTTGTCTTTAGACTCTACACATCATATTTTAATGACATATTAATCACTTTCTTATCATAACATTTGCTTAATTTAACTTAACTTACTAACACTTCTATCTTATTCATTAAAGTACAACTTATTACCTTTAGAGCCAAGATATACTAAACATATACTTATTACTAAACTTAATATTTCTCTAGTTGTTTTCCAATAGCTCACTTAAAAAGAATAGTTCCCTTCCTTCCAATTTCACATTTCAACCTTTATATTATTCAAGTAAAGTCAATTAAGCATATTCCAATATTCAAGAGAACTAATTTCATTTCCACCAACAATTCTATAAATTCAATTTATCTATAATATCACAATCAAATAGTCCAACTCAGACTCATTATCAAACTAATATTCAACTAATTCAATTCAATCAATACCAATATCCAATCTCACTTCAATCTTTCAATTGATCATTAATAATACTCAATAATTATATAAATAACAATTATCTCAATTCAATTATCCAATTTAATTAATTAATTCCTTTAAACTATTTACCTAAATTCTTATAAATAAATTCATAATTCACTATTTTTACACAATCAGGAGTCGAGATTTATACCATATGGCTTGGTTTAATGAGCTGAAGCTGCTGTCCAAAATCGTCACTTTCAAAGGTCACCGAAATTCGATCGCTAGAAAATTCCAACGATGACCAAATCGCGATCCGAGAGTACCAACGGCTAGCTTATGGCTTGAGGAGTTTGAATATACTCTTTATTTTTTGTAAATCATTAGAGTCCGTTAGGAACGCTGGATTCCGGTTGAAACAAAAGTTATCCAAAATTAGTAAATGATATACTAAATTAAAGTTCGAATCACTAGGAGTCCAACCATACTAAATTGGTTGGAAATAGAGATCGAAAATGGCTGGAAATTGGCCTAGAAGTTATAAGCCGATGATTCTTCAGATGGCACGTGTGCTACCGTCTTGAGGCGGTTGGCGACGAGCTTCTGCTGGTCAATTGGGTGGCAGGCACTCTTCCCTCTAGTGGGGCACATGTCGTCGGTCAGCAGCTGGAGGGTGGTGGTCATGGGTGCAGCTCTCTCTCTCTCTCTCTCTCTCCCACTTTGTTTCTCTGTTTTGTCCATTTCTCTGTTTCTCTGTATTTCTCTTCTCGTTCTGCCCAAATTCATGGGTTGAACCAACTTTAACTTATATATATATATATATATATATATATATATATATATATATATATATATATATATATATATATATACTAACAAATAATAATAATAATAATAATAATAATATATGGTTATATAATTTTTTTCAAATATTAATTAACCAATAATAATAATAATAATATATGGTCACATAATTTTTTTTGAAATATTAATTAACCAAATTTCTATATTACATAATAAAATTTCAATTTCCTTAATTTAAAATTTCTCATTTAAATAAATAATAAATTTAAAATTCAATACTTCACTTAATAAAATATTTTTTAAAAAATATTAGCATGATAATATAATAAATTAATATCATTTCAAATATCAATATAAAATATAATAAATAAATAAATTATTCCAAATAATTCACTATTATAAATACTAATATAACAATATCAATAAATCATGATATCAAATATTAATATAAATTTAGCTTATCAATATCAATATTGAAATGTAAATTCATAAATATCGATAATTTTGAATGTCAATATAAATATAACAATAAGGAAAATATTTCCATATAAAATTATTACTTTAAAATATTTATATTCAAATTATTTGAATATTTGAATATTTTCATTTTTAGCTTAGGCACAAATTATGATACTAATCGGATGTCTTCACACATACTTCTATACATACGTCCTATATTGGGTTGGGATATTACACTCACTTCCCTTCCTCACGTGTTTTCACTCAAGTAATAAATTACTCAAGTTCACTCGTGTTTTTTCACACAAACTAGCAGGCTTTTCTCTAGATAAACTCACACTCTTACCTTTTACCTCTCAATTCTCTCTTTTTGTAACAATCCACACCCACCCTATGAATTTTCGTGATGAATTGCTTGATTTAGAACTATTAAGGTTAAGCGTGTGCTTGTGTGAAAATTTGTGATCTAAGTGATTGATGAGTATGTGGCATATTAAATTAATTTTAATATGCATAATATGAGTTACTATTGTGAGATAAATGATTTACATAAAGTGCATTTGCATAAAAGAATTTATTTTAAATAAAATGAATTTTCATGCATAAGACAATTTTTAAGCATAAAATAATTTTATGAGTATTTTTAAAATATTTTTAAATAAATATTTTTGAGGGAAATGTTCTAGAATTAATAAGAAAAATATTCTTTTTATTTTAATTCTTATTCAGCCAAAAATTTAAAGGAAAAGCCCAAATACCCAAAAGCCCACTACACCAAAATCCTCCTAACCTAATTCATTAAGGGTATTAGTGGAAATTTCACCCAAACCCTAATATATATTGTAAAATTCGGCCAAACCAAGATTTCCAGCAGCCATTCTCTTAATCTTTCTATATCTTGGCAGAAAATTCTCTGAAAATATTTCTCTCTACTGAAATATTGAAAACACCTTTCCGTTTCGCGATTTCTTGACCGTAATCGTAAGTTTTAATTCTCTTTCGATTTCTAAACTGATTTCTATGAAATAAATTATGGGAAAATTATTTTGAACTGTTTGATTACTGATTTTTATAGATTTAATTTTTTTTGGGTGAGTTTTTGGGAGAGAAAATTTATTTTCTACCGAAAATACGATTCTTTCCACAAGATTCCTCCAAAGGTGAATTCTACAACTTAAAATCACAATTTTTATGCATAAACATCATAAAGGGGTGGGCGGGGGGTGTGATTTGTACATGGTTGTATTCTAAATTGATTTTTGATTTTTTCTGATGCAAAATATTGGATTAAATAATATTTATGCATATTTCTGTGATGACCGGAAAATACCGAAAACAAGAAAACTTATGGTTTTGAGCTCTATGATTCAAAAGTTGAATTTTTGTGTATAAATAACACCAATAGTGGCCGATTCTTATGGATTTAAGTTCTAAAATGATTTTTGTTGCATTTACATGAAAAATCTTGATTCAAACCATGTTTTTATATATTTCTAAAATAGACAGAAAGTACAAAAAGAATAGGAATTTGGTTTTTACCTTGATGATGCATTCGGCCTATATAAACATTTTTGTCCTAATGGTTATAAATTTTATTAGATGTGTTTTGATGATTGTTGACATGTATGTATGTGTAATAAATGATAAAATTGTATGTTAGTTGAAGGTATGATCCTTGATAAGCTTAAATGCATATTGGTATACTTAAGGTATAGTTAAGGTATCTTAACCTTATATTGTGATTAGAGTGCAAATGTGATTGGAGAATTTGGAACTAGATGTTATGATGACTTGATGATGAACATATAGTTATGAGTTAATAAAGTGAAAGGCATCATAAGAGTTAAGCATGACGCTTGAAGGGTTAATTGTTAAGTTGACATGTAAAGAAGTGTAGAGTGAACTAAGATAATTGTTAAAGTGAATTGATATTGAGGTAATAATATTTTGATGACCTTAGAAAGGTATTGATGTGATTGCAATTTGTTTTCATGTGAGCTATAAGGCCTAAATATGCAAGACTTTTAAAGTCAACATGCTATGTGCAAGTGATGAGTACACCTATATGTGAACTCTAATGTGTATATGTATGCTATATGTACATGGGTAGTTATGGGATAGGAGCATCATGAGTAAATAAATACTAAGTATTAAATCAAATATTATGTTAGAGTTTGAGGAGCTTTAGAAGTGCAAAAAGGACTATATGTACTATCAGCAAAGGAACCCCAAGGTGAGTAAACATTGTATTCATTTTACAAGTGTGAGTAAACACTATGTTCATGTTACAAGTGCAAGTAACATTTTGATATGTTACAAATATGTGATGACATGCTATGTGAGCCTTTGTGATCTTTGAAACCCAAGTTCTTTCCATTTTAAATATTATTATATGATTTCTTTGTCAAGCTTGGGTTGCCAAGGGACATTTGGTCCTAAACTATTTTTTTATCCGAAGAGAAATTCTTGCAATTAAGACCCTAACTTGTATTCTTTCTGGAACTACACCATCATTGTATCATTGTTTGAAAGCTAAACCACTATTGTTATTGAAATACATGTTATTGTTGCCTTATGTGATATTGTTAATTGTGTTTACCAATAGCTTTAGCTATGGTACCTTTTACCCTTTATACAGAATCCTCGTGCCGATACGGGTAATCATCGAAACTTGTGCACGTGGTCTTAACCCCATAGATAGGGATAGTATATCCACCTTAGCTAGAAAAGGGCGGTTCTAACTGCGGGGCCTAATCAGCTTCACGCCTTCTATGTGATAGGAGTTGGAATTTGATATAAGGCCACCTCTCCTCAATGGGTTCTAGTGATAGAGCAATAGCCTTCACTCACTATGTGTTATAAGTGTGATTTCTGCAAAGTTGCCAAATTGAACCCTTGCTAAATTGCAACCTGATTCATGAATTATAATTCATGAGCTATGTGTATAAGCTATGTGTTTCCTTTTCAAAGGAATATGTGATAATGTATGTGCCTTTTCATTTACTCATTGAGATCATCTATCTCACCCCTTTTTCCTTGTGTGATCCCAGGTGAGCAAATGTGAGGAAGTAAGGTGATGGCTCAAGCATTCATTTCGCTTGGGGAATTCCTTGTTCGAGTTATCAATAATACTATTTTTATGAAGTCTTGTCATTAGATGCTCCGGGATTTTCAATTGATACTTAATGAGATAATTATTTTCCTTATGGATTTTATATGTAATGATTTATTTTAAGTCTTCCGCAATTTATGGTATTCATCTAAATGATTTTAAATGAGTTAATGAAAGAGGTTTGGTAAGATCTTAGGCATGATTTGTTATATGTAAGTGGGTTCTATGGGCATGGGTGACCTTATGTCTCCCCATGTTCTAGGACCGTCATATCTTTATGGTTGGGATGTGACAAAGGTGGTATCAGAGCAGTAGTTTTAAAAGTCTAGTTTATGCTTGTTTTATATGAGTTGCTTAAGTAAAATCCTAGAGCATCGAAATTTTCCTATCATGTCACTTCCAGTTAATCGTTAGCATAGTTCTATGAAATCCTAGTAGATTTTAGTAATCCTTGTTATTGTTTGCTTGCCTTACGATTCTTCTGACAGATGACCAAGAAGATTACGCCTGCTCGAGGACTGCGACCTAGGGCACCTCGTGTGACCTGTAAGAGGACTTGGCTGGAGATGTTTGAGAAAGTTGTAACTGTGATTCGCCCTACGAAATAGAAGACCCCTGACAAAGAGGAGGACCTCGAGGAGCGCTTAGATCCTGATTGGGTATATAGTAAGGTTCAGAAATTGAAGGATAACTATTCATATTTGAAAGAGGAAAACCGACATCTTAAGGTCATGATTCATACACTAAGAGAGGATATGGAGCAACTCAGGTCAAGGATTGTTGAGCATAGAGGAGATTACTCGCTAGTGAGGTCTACATCTTCAGCTAATCGCCATCAAGATAGAGATCTTCTTTGCTACCGATGTGGCAGTAGTGGCCATGTCGCTCTTGATTGCTCTGGAGGTGGACACGAGAATTAGGTTGAGTAGATATAATGATCGATGTAACGACATAGCATTTTGTATGATATGAATGATTTTCCTTGATTGCCTAGTTATCTAGTAGGAGATGATTTCCTTCATTATTATACTATAGTGTGATATCATGAGATATATGCTATATGATTATGATATGTGATATGTGCAAAACTATGTGATATACGATTCATACATGACATATGCTTAATGATGTGACATGGTAAATGCATGATAATGTGTGCTAGGATAAGGGGGAGGTTAAATGGGTTAGGATAGGGGATTAGTACTAAATTCCCTTATTATGATAGATAGAATGCCTCCTAAGAAGAAGGTTTGCATAGTTGCCCAATCCGTTAGGGCTAATGATGATGTTATATTGGACACCGCATCAAATGCTACCTCTGCAACTATATGGTCAAGAGAAAGATCCAACTCGTGGGCACCGACTATGGGCTCTAGTGAGCAAGCATCTTCGTAAAAAGTGCATGCCATGCACGAAGAAATGAGAGATTTGTGCAAGGAACTGGATGAGCTACAAGCTCAAAGGCGAGAAGCACCGCCAACTCAAGAAAGGAATGGAGTTACGCCACCTGCGGTAGTGACACCTGCTCGGAGAGAGAGGAAACGACTACCTAATGAGGGAATAACCATGGCGAAGTTTAAGAAGCTACAACTGCCTACCTTTTGTGGTGAGGAAGGAGATGACCCTCATGAATTTTTAGATGAGAAGGATAAGCTAGTCCGTCATTTATTTTGCTTAAATGCTCGAGTGATTGAGTTGGTAGGACTCTAACTCAAGAAAGAAGCTCGGTACTGGTATGAGAGGAGTATTGAAGAACGACTTTACGGGGCTAACCCACCTACATGGGCAGAGTTTAAGGAAGAAGTAATGGATCAATTCTTGCCAGAAGGAGAAAGGCAAGATAGGGCATTGCAATTTGAGCAACTGAAGCAAAGGCCAGGAATGTCCATCTCAGATTATGCTAAAGAGTTTAACTAACTTAGTTGATTCACTGTCAACATCATTCCTATCGAAGCAAGTCGCGTCAATCATTTCCTTAGAGGACTGATCACACCTCTGTTTAATTCATTGGTAGTAACAGAGTTTCCAACCTTAGCCAAGCTCATAGATAAGGCTAAGGTCATGGAGAAAAGATACAAGGCGGAGAGAGCCGAATGAGCTAAATGAGTCTAGAAGGGAAGGCATAAGAACAAAGGACATAAGGGACAGCATGGAAATGGAGGAGAACCAAAGAAGGAGTTTTCATCATCTGTTCCATGAAATGGTCAAACTAAGCAAGAGATCCCTACTTGCAGCAAATGTGGAAAGAAACATTCTGGAATCTGCCAGAAAGATACTGGCACTTGCCTTAAGTGTGGGCAAATGGGGCACTTCATAAAGGATTGCCCTCAGATGAGGAGTCAAGGGAATGGGACCACAGTGTGATCGCAAATGCAAGGACATTCCAAATGGTTGGGAATGCACCGACGACAGAAAATAAGGGCAAGGGTCGAGTCTTCGCATTAAATCTGCAAGAGGCTCACGATTCGCACACCGCCATCACAGGTATCATCCCCATCCAAAGTTCTAACACAAAATGTTTAATTGATTCTGGTGCTACCTATTCTTTTGTGTCGCCTTGTTTTGCTAAGTACTTGGGTATAGATAAGGAATTGATGAGTGAACCATTAGTAATAGTAACTCCTTTAGGGGAAGTGACGAAAGAAAAGTATGAGTATAAAGGATGTGATGTCGACATTAATAGACAAACACTTCCGGTAGTGTTGCTAGAATTAGACGTACTAGAATTCGATGTGATATTAGGGATGGATTGGTTGTATGAGCATGAAGCTCGTATCGACTGTAGGAAGAAACTTGTCGAGTTTCAAACTAGAGATGGGAAGAAGTTTGTATTCCAAGGAGATAGGAATAAGAATCCTTCGAACTTGATATCGGCCTTAGGAGTGAGGCAGATGTTAAGGAAAGGATACCAAGCATATCTAGCCCATGTAGTCGACACTGGCAAAGAAGCTGCCATTCGAGATGAGAGCATTCTAGTAGTGGACGAGTTCATGGATGTCTTTCTAGAAGATTTACCTGGATTACCCCCTGATCGTGAGATCGAGTTCAACATCGAATTGCTACCTGGTACACAACTGATATCGATACCACTATATCATATGGCACCAATGGAGCTGAAGGAGTTAAAGACGCAATTGCATGACCTACTTGATAAGGGCTTCATTCGACCAAGCAGTTTGCCATGGGGCACTCCAGTATTGTTCATAAAGAAGAAAGATGGCTCGTTCTGAATGTGCATTGACTATCGTCAACTTAACAAAGTCAATGTGAAGAATAGATACCCATTGTCGAGGATCGATGATCTTTTTGATCAACTGCAAGGAGCTGGTCACTTCTCCAAAATTGACTTAACGTCGGGCTATCATTAACTAAAGATCCAAGGAGAAGATATCTACAAGATTGCCTTCCATACTCGATATGGACACTACGAGTTCATGGTTTTGCCATTCGGTTTAATGAATGCTCCTGTTGCTTTCATGGACTTGATGAATCGAGTATTCAAGCCATTCCTTGACAAATTCGTGATCGTATTCATCGACGACATCCTGATTTACTCAAAGAATAAAGAGGAACATGAAGAACATCTGAGGATTGTGCTTCAAACGTTACATGATCACTAACTCTACACTAAGTTATCTAAGTGTGAGTTTTGGATGAAGTCAGATAACTTTCTTGGACATATAGTAAGTAAGGAAGGGATTCAAGTTGATCCTAAGAAAGTTAAAGTGGTAGCAAATTGGCCAAGGCCTATAACAGTTTCAGAAGTATGAAGTTTCTTGGGCATGGCGGGATATTATCGTAGATTTGTACAGGACTTTTCTAAAATAGCAGCCCCATTGACCAAGTTGACAAGAAAGCAAGTTAAGTTCAATTGGGAAGAGTCCTATGAAAGGAGTTTTCAGAAGCTCAAGGAGTGTTTGGTATTAGCTCCAGTTTTGACGTTACCAGAAGGAGAAGAAGGATTCATTGTCTATTGCGACGCTTCGAGAGTAGGACTTGGGTGTGTTTTAATGCAAATAAAGTCATCGCCAATGCATCACGACAACTAAAGAGACATGAAGTGAATTACCCTACTCATGATTTAGAATTAGCTATAGTAGTGTTCGCTTTAAAGATCTGGAGACATTACATGTATGGGACGAAATGTGAGATCTACATGGATCATAAGAGTCTTCAATACATCTTGAGCCAAAGAGACCTCAATCTAAGACAAAGGAGATGAATTGAACTATTGAAGGATTATGACTGTCAGATCCTCTATCATCCCAAAAAGGCAAATGTAGTGGCAGATGGCCTTGAGTCAAAAGTCAATGGGAAGCCTAGCTTATGTGGATGTGAGAAAGAGGCCGATTGTGAAGGAACTAAAGGAATTCTTTAATCAATGATTGAAATTGGAGATTGGAGGATCAAGAGTTTTATTGGCTCATTTTCAAGTAAGGTCTAAGTTAATGGAAGAAATAAGAGATTCACAAGATAGGGACCCATACTTGGTGAAGTTGAAGGATGAGATGAGAGAAGGAAAGAACTCTGAGTTTGAGATAGTCAATGGAATTTTAAAGTGCAAGAATAGAGTATGCGTGCCTGATGTGGATGGATTAAAGGAAAGGATATTGAAGGAGGCACATCAGACACCTTACTATCCTTATCTTAGAACTACTAAGATGTACCAAGATGTGAAAGCTAATTATTGGTGGCCTGGATTGAAGAAGGATGTGGCTAAGTTTGTGGCATCCTGCCTGACTTCCCAGCAAGTCAAGTATGAACATCAACGACCCTCAGGATTACTATAAGAGATTCGACTACCAGAATGGAAGTGGGAACGCATCACTATGGACTTCGTTGTTGGTTTGCCTAGAACCTCCAAAGGACATGATTTTTTATGGGTCATAGTAGATAGATTGACAAAGTCTGCCCATTTCCTAGGAGTTAAAACCACATATTCTGCAGCTCAGTATGCGCAGTTATATATAGATGAGATCGTGAAACTACATGAAATGCCAATTTCTATCATCTAAGATCGAGGAACTCAATTCACCTTAAGGTTCTGGCAAAAGTTGTAAGAAGCGTTAGGAACACAACTAGATTTTAGTACGGCGTTTCACCCTCAAACGGATGGCCAGTCTGAGAGAACGATTTAGACACTTGAGGATATGCTAAGGATGTGTGTCTTGGACTTTGGTGGTAACTGGGATAAATATTTACCCTTGATTGAATTCGCCTACAATAATAGCTATCATTCATCCATTGGCATGGCGCCATATGAAGTGTTGTATGGGAGGAGATGTTGTTCTCTGATTTGTTGGATTGAACCTAGAGACAAGCATATAGAAATGCCTGAATTGCTTAAGGAGACTACCAAGAAAGTACCATTAATCTAAGATAGACTAAAGACAGCCTTCAGTCGATAAAAGAGTTATACGGACCCTAAGCGAAAAGAAGTCCAATTCGCCATGGGAGATCATTTATTCTTAAAGGTCTCGCCAATGAAAGGAGTTATGAGATTTGGCAAGAAATGAAAATTATCACCTCTTTTCATTGGTCCTTTCAAAATCTTAGATAAGGTTGGATAAGTGTCTTATAGACTTGCGCTGCCTCCAACTTTGGCACATGTGCACCCAGTGTTCCACATCTCAATGCCAAGGAAGTACGTATCGGATCCCTCGCACATTCTTTTACCTCCAGACATTATGTTAGATGAACAATTATCCTATGAGGAGTCACCGATAGCTATAGTGGATCAACAAGTAAAGAAGTTAAGAAATAAGGAGATACCAATGATTAAGGTTCAGTGGCGAAATCATGGGATAGATGAGTGCACTTGGGAAGCGGAGGAGGAGATGCGACATAAGCATCCTCAGCTTTTCAAGAGAAACTAGGTAAGGGTTTAAATTTGAGGAAAAATGTCTTTTAGGGGGGAGAATGTAAAAACCCACACCCACCCTAGGAATTTTCATGATGAATTACTTGATTTAGAACTATTAAGGCTAAGTGTGTGCTTGTGTGAAAATTTGTGATCTAAGTGATTGATGAATATGTGGCATATTAAATTAATTTTAATATGCATAATATGAGTTATTATTGTGAAATAAATGATTTACATAAAGTGCATTTGCATAAAAGAATTTATTTTAAATAAAATGAATTTTCATGCATAAGACAATTTTTAAGCATAAAATAATTTTATGAGAATTTTTAAAATATTTTTAAATAAATATTTTTGAGGGAAATGTTCTAGAATTAATAAGAAAAATATTCTTTTTATTTTTAATTCTTATTCAGCTGAAAATTTAAAGGAAAAGCCTAAATACCCAAAAGCCAACTACACCAAAATCCTCATAACCTAATTCATTAAGGGTATTAGTGGAAATTTCACCCAAACCCTAATATATATTCTAAAATTTGAAAAACCAGGGTTTCCAGTAGCCATTCTCTTAATCTTTCTGTATCTTGGCAGAAAATTCTCTCAAAATATTTCTCTATACCGAAATATTGAAAACACCATTCCGTTTTGTGATTTCTTGACCGTAATTGTAAGTTTTAATTTTCTTTCGATTTCTAAACTGATTTCTATGAAATAAATTATGGGAAAATTATTTTGAACTATTTGATTATTGATTTTTATAGTTTTAATTCTATTTGGGTGAGTTTTCGGGAGAGAAAATTTATTTTCTACGTAAAACATGATTCTTTCCGTAAGATTCCTTGAAAGGTGAATGCTACAATTTAAAATCACAATTTTTATGCATAAAAATCTTAAGAGGGGGGGGGGGGGTGGCGATTTGTGCATGGTTGTATTCTAAACTGATTTTTAATTTGTTTTGATGAAAAATATTGGATTAAATAATATTTTTGCATATTTTTGTGATGACCGGAAAATACCAAAAACAAGAAAACTTATGGTTTTAAGCTTTATGATTCAAAAGTTGAATTTTTGTGTATAAATAACACCAATACTAGCCGATTCTTATGGATTTAAGTTCTAAAATGATTTTT
Source organism: Reutealis trisperma (assembly GCA_947687605.1). Taxonomy (NCBI): domain Eukaryota; kingdom Viridiplantae; phylum Streptophyta; class Magnoliopsida; order Malpighiales; family Euphorbiaceae; genus Reutealis; species Reutealis trisperma. The sequence goes on along the minus strand of CANTUT010000513.1, from coordinate 47,545 downwards.
GTTGCATTTACATGAAAAATCTTGATTCAAACCATGTTTTTACATATTTCTGAAATAGACGAAAAGTACGAAAAGAAGAAGAATTTGGTTTTTACCTTGATGATGCATTCGGCCTACATAAACATTTTTGTCCCAATGGTTATAAATTTTATGTGATGTGTTTTGATGATTGTTGACATGTATGTATGTGTAATAAATAATAAAATTGTATGTTAGTTGAAGGTATAATCCTAGATAAGCTTAAATGCATGTTAGTATACTTAAGGTATAGTTAAGGTATCTTAACCTTATATTGTGATTAAAGTGCAAATGTGATTGGAGAATTTGGAACTAGATTTTATGATGACTTGATAATGAACGTATAGTTATGAGTTAATAAAGTGAAGGGGATCATAAGAGTTAAGCATGACGCTTGAAGGGTTAATTGTTAAGTTGACATGTATGGAAGTGCAAAATGAACTAAGATAATTGTTAAAGTGAATTGATATTGAGGTAATAATATTCTAATGACCTTAGAAAGGTATTGATGTGATTACAATGTGTTTTCATGTGAGCCATAAGGCCTTAGTATGCAAGACTTTTAAAGTCAACGTGCTATGTGCAAGTGATGAGTACACCTATATGTGAACTCTAATTGTATGTGTATGCTATATATACATGGGTAGTTATGGGATAGGAGCATCATGAGTAAATAAATACTAAGTATTAAATCAAATATTATGTTAGAGTTTGAGGAGCTTTAGAAGTGCAAAAGGGATTACGTGTACTAGGAGCAAAGGAACCCCAAGGTGAGTAAACATTGTATTCATTCTACAAGTGTGAGTAAACACTATGTTCATGTTACAAGTGCAAGTAACATTTTGATATGTTACAAATATGTGATGACATGCTATGTGAGCCTTTGTGATCTTTGAAATCCAAGTTCTTTCCATTTTAAATATTATTATATGATTTCTTTGTCAAGCTTGGGTTGCCAAGGGACATTTGGTCCAAAACTATTTTGTTATCTGATGAGAAATTCTTGCGATTAACACCCTAACTTGTATTCTTTCTGGAACTACACCATTATTGTATCATTGTTTGAAAGCTAAACCACTATTGTTATTGAAATACATGTTATTATTGCCTTATGTGATATTATTAATTGTGTTTACCAATAGCTCTAGCTATGGTACCTTTTACCCTTTATGCAGAATCCTCATGCCGATGCGGGTAATCATCGAAACCTGTGCACATGGTCTTAACCCGATGGATAGGGGTAGTGTATCCACCTCAGCTAGAAAGGGTCGGTTCTAGCCGTAGGGCCTAATCAGCTTCACGCCTTCTATGTGATAGGAGTTGAAATTTGGTATAAGGCCACCTCTCCTCAATGTGTTCGAGTGATAGAGCAATAGCCTTCACTCACTATGTGTTATAAGTGTGATTTCTGCAAACTTGCCAAATTGAACCCTTGCTAAATTGCAACCTGATTCATGAATTATAATTCATGAACTATGTGTATAAGTTATGTGTTTCCTTTTCAAAGGAATATGTGATAATGTATGTGCCTTTTCGTTTACTCATTGAGATCATCTATCTCACCTCTTTTTCCTTGTGTGGTTCTAGGTGAGCAAATGTGAGGAGGCAAGGTGATGGCTCAAGCATTCTACTTCGCTTGGGGAATTCCTTGTCTAAGTTATGAATAATACTATTTTTATGAAGTCTTGTCATTAGATGCTCCGGGATTGTCAATTGATACTTAATGAGATATATTATTTTCCTTATGGATTTTATATGTAATGATTTATTTTAAGTCTTCTGCAATTTATGGTATTCATCTAAATGAATTTAAATGAGTTAATGAAAGAGGTTTGGTAAGATCCTAGGCATGATTTGTTATATGTAAGTGGGTTTTACGGGCGTGGGTGACCTTATGTCTCCCCATGTTCTAGGACCGTCATATCTCTAAGGTTGGGATGTGACACTTTTAGTTCTTGCAAAAGCCAATTTCCAAAATGACACAAAATTATTTTTTTTTTTTTTGCTTAATAATTAGCCAAGATTTAAAAGTGAAATTTGACATAAATTGAAAATAAAACAAAAACCTTAGACGAATTCGACATGGACAAAACGAAGACACAAAACATGAATTTTGCTAGTAAATTGGAAAAATTATGAAATTAAATAGAAATAAAATAGATAATAAGATGAGAAGAACGCAATTGATAACACTCAAAACAGAGTTTCCTACATAAAGTTATAATGAGACAAAATTTATCGAGAAACCGAAAAATGCGGATTATGAGGCCTAAATGTTGGAATTTGGCCAAAAAATGATGGACATCACAAGCAAATCTAGTGGCTTTTGATCGTTGGCCTATTTCCCTTGGAATTGTATATTCAAAAGGATCAAAGAACATGATTTTCTCAACAGTAAAAAAAAAATTTTTTTGAATTTCCGAATTGCAACTATGAAGGCACATATTAGGGTTAACAAACGAAAAGGAAAACAAAGACAATACTACAGATGAAATAGAAAACAATAAAAGGGAATTCAGAATAAATAGGATGGAAAAAGGAAGCTCAAACTAAATTGGAAGCAAATCCTAGCTTGTTTTGAAAAGTAGGTTTGATTTGGTCAACTTCTTGATTCTCCTTGATTTGGTTAGAATTCTAGCAATCTTCCTTTTCCTTTCTACTCTAGAATTAGAAACAAACAATTCATATATTCCTATATAATTCTAATTTTTCCAAGATTCTTTCCTTTTTTTTTTTTTCTAGCTGATTTCTTTCCTTTTTTTTTTTTTCAATTTAGTTATAGCAACAAATCAAAAGGAAAATAAAAATAAAAGTAACAAATTAAAGATCAAAAATAAGAAGCCAAAATCGAAATTGAAGTCAAGCTTGGATGAATTCCTCTCTTCCTTCTTCTTGAATTGAATTGGTTTCCAATGAAAACACAAGAATGAAAGGAACAAAAATACGAAAGGATTGAGGATAAGGAAATGAACAAACAAATGATTTTAGATTTTTTTTTTTCGAATTTAGACATGAAACACAAGGAAACAGAATTAACAAAAATGAAAACCAAGGAATTTTAACAAAAAGGAAAATGAATGGAAACAAGAAAACAAATAAAAATAGGAAACATAAATGAAACAGAAAGATATAACTTGATTTAGAGTCTAAGCTCTGATACTAAATTAATACGAATCCCAAACGAACTACTTTGAGATCCAATACCTTTACACTTGGAAGCGACTCCCTCTGAAAGCCAAATCAAATTTGCAAGAAAAACCTCAACCATTGATGAACATAGGTCAAAGAACTTTGATATGTTGTGAACAAAACAAAGTAATTAACTTCGGAAGTTCGGAATATTGATCCAAGCAAGAAACAAAAGCTAAGAAATTTCTCACAAAACTTAATTTTGAATTATTCAAGTATGTTCTATTCCTAGATTAGCTAAGTATTTATAACATCTTAGCTAGGTTACAAACCATAAATTCTTCCTAATCAAAATTTGGGTTTAGGCTTTAATTTAAACAAAACTAAAAAGCCAAAAATAACTATTACAATACTTGAAACAGAAAAAGGATAGATATTGGCTTATTTAACAAAATTAGCCTAATTACAAAGTGAATTTCAAATTTAATTTGATTGACCCATTCGAAATCCATCCTTAAAACTTGAACCTTCATCTTTTGTCTTCTAGCACTTGAATCAAATTAACCAAATTTGAATTTGAATCTTGAATCCCTAATTTGATATTTGACTCCTCTTTGCAATCTTTAATTGTGGATAGATTGTTCCACAAGCCTTGCATCAAGCCTTGAATTGCATCCTTGAACTTCTTTGTCCTTGCTCTTGTAATTGGCCCATTTGGCAAAGTTATTGGATCCTTGCTATTAGCCACTTGGATTGCATCACAAGGTCTAATGTACTTTCCTCACATCATAGAGGATTTCTACTTAGTCATGGGTATTCAATGAAAGACATATCAAAGGTCTATAATAAGAATCCAATGAAAGATAGTTTGGCAAAACAATCATTCTCATCATTGAGCATAACATAGGACTTGGACAAAAGGCTCATCATGGTCAATTATCATATAAGGAGGATGTGAATTTCCAAGGGTTCTACAATCAATAAGCAACCACATATCAAATGCCATTTTAAGTTCATGACAAGGGTGGATAATTCAAACAATGATTGCAAGCAAGAGCATGGTTACATCATAATATTAAGTACTCATCTTATCTCCTTTGCTCCTATCGATTTGTTCATTCTTGATTAGTTCAATATCCTTCTCGATCTTGAGTAATTTCCTTGCCCTTGCCTTGAAGTTCTAAACCTATAATATTTTAATTGCACATTAATTAGTAACTAATGGTGTTACTAATTGTATCTTTTACTTATTTTACTACTTTTACTTATAACAGGGATGTATCAATTATGTCACACATATACTTGTACTTTATTATTACTTCTAAGCATCTCCAAGTTAAATTCCTCATTCAATTTCATGATTCCAAGTTTACATTTCCAAAATTCCCAAATTATTCCTTAAACCCTAGAATTTGGGGAAAACTATCAATTTCACTTTCAAATCTCATATTGACTAGAGATTCATCAAATTAACACCTAGGCAATCAATTCTCACCAATTAATTTGAGTTAATTTACTTTTATTCATATGAACTCTAACTTGTCCCATTTATATAATATTTGGGGAAAATTCCTAATTCCTCATCAAATCTTCAAATTAGTTGAAGAAATATGAAAATAACATATCATATAACATATATGATTACTTAATTATCACCATCTAGTATTAGAATACCAAGTTTCTCTTTTGACTATGTTTATGCCTCTAAGATTTCCAATGCTTGAATCACATTCCCCAAACTCATTCTAACACTTATAAATCATTTTTTCTTCATCTAAAATCATTCAAAAGCACATATTATGTATGATTATCATAAGTTGGCCGAATTCTACATATGGTGCAAAATAAATTTTTAAACAACCTAATAACTAAAATCAACCTTAGAACATAAAAAAAGAAGATGGGCATAATTCCTCACCTTGGTTAGCTTTGATTTGCTAAGGCTCTTGTTGCAAGTGAGGTAGAGAGAATTTGTTTTCTTAGTGTAGGATTTTGGTGTAGAGAGAGGCTAAATGGGATTTCTTGACATAATCTTGCTTATATATGTATTGGGTTGGATGGTGAGGATTTATCAAGCTAAATCCAATGGCTAGGATTTGATCTTAATAAATGGCTAAAATTGTATCAAGTTGGATGGCTAGGATTCTCTCTACAATGGTGATGATCATCAGGTGGTGTTAAAGTGCTCAAAGTGAACTTAGACTCATATGTAGGAAATATGAGAGTTTTACTTGGTTTAGTATTTTGACTTTGATCAATTTTTATGGCTAGTTGGTCAAACTCTTATGACTCACTCTCTACAACATATGTTTCATTATCTTGGGCCAAACATTTTAGCTCACATCTTATGATGTTCTATAATTCTTGGACCCAATAGGCTAGCCTCCTTATATTGGGCTAGGGCCTTTGTTATTTCAAGGCCTGTTAACAAACCCATAAGCCTATTAACAAACTTAGAAATTTCCCTTTTAAAATTCCTTTCTTTCATTTCACTATAACTTTCAAATTTATGTTCTTTAATTTCCTTGCATACATCACTAGTTATCATATGAACTCTATTCAATTCATTATAGCATAATTAGTCATGATAAAATCATAAACTAGGTGAACACTTCACATAGTATCATAAAATTTCTAACTGATTCTCTTTCATTTCTATACTATGTTAACATTTAAAGATCTAATCTTAGCATTATTAATAACTAGAATGAACTATGAGAGACTTAGGTATTACATTCTACCCCCCTTAAAAAAAATTTCATCCTCGAATTTTTAAAAGGACTTACCTACTATTGATTAAACAATTATGGATACTTCCAAAGCATTTCATCTTCATTTTCCCAAGTGCACTCCTCTACATCATGATTACGCTATTGAACTTTGACCATTGGTATCTCCTTGTTTCGAAGCTTCTTCACTTGTCGATCCAGTATTGCAATCGAAACCTCCTCATGGGTAAGGTGCTGGTTAATCTCGATCAATTATGGTTACAATACATGTGAAGGATCAAGAATGTACTTCCTTAACATTGACATATGAAAAACTAGATGCACATGATCCAATGGCAAAGGCAATGCTAACTAGTATGAAACTTCTTTAACCTTATCAAGAATCTTAATAGGTCTAATGAAGCATGGCGAGAGTTTTTCTTTCTTGCCAAATCTCATTACTCCTTTCATGGGAGAGACTTTCAAAAAGACATGGTCACCCATTGCGAAATGGACATCCTTCCTCTTGAGATTGGCATAACTCTTATGGCGGCTAAAAGCAGTTTTTAGCCTTTTCTAAATAACCTTCACTTTCTTAGTGGCTTCTTTAATCATATCTGGAGCTTCAAGGTACTTTTCACTCATATTAGCCTAACAAATTGGAGATCGACATTTTTTGCCATATAGTGCCTCGTATGGTGCCATTCCTATAAAGGAATGGTAACTATCATTATATGCAAATTCAATAAGTGGGAGATGTTTATCCCAACTTCTTCTGAAATCCATAATGCACATATGTGAGGTCTTGCCCGAGCCCAGTCCAATATGCTAAAAGGAATCAAAAATGTTCACTTGGGGGAAACATCATGATTGGAACCCACTATGCATTCAGAAAATTGTATTTTGTAAATCATAATTTGCAAAAGAAGTCATTAATTTTGTTTATTTTTAATTGGGAAAATTAAAGGAAAAACCCAATTTAATTGACTCTAAAATTATACCATTTATTCTAAGAAAAAGCACTAGTCCTCAAATGACCATGTAACAACCCACACTCACCCTAGGAATTTTCGTGATAAATTGCTTGAATTAGAATCTATAAGGTTAAGTGTGTGCTTGTGTGAATGTTTATGATCTAAGTGATTGATGAGTATATGGCATATTAAATTAATTTTAATGCATAATATGTGTTGCTATTGTGAAATAAATGACTTACATGAAGTGCATTTGCATAAAAAAATTTATTTTAAATAAAATGAATTTTCATGCATAAAACAATTTTTAAGCATAAAATAATTTTATGGGTATTTTTAAAATATTTTTAAATAAATATTTTTGAGAGAAATATCCCAAAAATAAAAAAGAAAAATATTATTTTTATTTCTAAACACTTCAGCTGAAATTTTTAAAGAAAAAGGTCCAATACCCAAAAGCCCACTACACAAAAAAATGCTCCTAACTTATTTCATTAAGGGTAATAGTGGAAATTCCACTCCAACCCTAATATATATTCAAATTTTCGGCCAGCAAGGGTTTTCCAGCAGCCACTCCCTCATTCTTTGTGTATTCTGGCAGAAAAACCTCTCAAAATAATTCTCTCTACCGAAATATCAAAAACACCTTACTGTTTCACGATTTCGTGACCGTAATCGTAAGTTTTTAATCTCTTTCGATTTCTAAACTGTTTTCTATGAAATAAATTATCAGAAAATTATTTTGAACTATTTGATTATTGATTTCTACAGATTCAATTCTGTTTGAGTGAATTTTTGGGAGAGAAAATTTATTTTCTACCGAAAACACGATTCTTTCCGCAAGATTTCTCGAAAGGTGAATTCCATAACTTAAAATCACAATTTTATTGCATAAACATCATAAGGAGAGGGGGGGGAGCGCAATTTGTGTTTATTTGCATTCTAAACTGATTTTTGATTTGTTTTGATGAAAAATATTGCATGAAATAATATTTCTGTATATTTCTGTGATGACCGAAAAGTTTCAAAAAACAAAGGAATTCAAGGTTTTCGTGTTAGGATTTGGAAATTTGAAAATTCTATTCTTTCATGAATACATGGCTGCTGATTTGTGTGAATTGATGTTGTAATATGATATTTTTTTTGTTTAGATGAAAAATAATGATTTGAATCATGTGTCTGTTTATAGCTGAAATAAACGAAATACGCGGAAAGCGCGGAAACTCATGATTTTTCACCTAAGCCTTTGAACTTGCAATTTTTTTGTATAAACCTTACCTATGGCTACCAATTTGTGAGATAATGTGTTCTAAACTAATATTTTCAATGATTGAATGGAAAATAATGGTTTAAACAACCTATTTGCATATTTCTGAAATGACCGGAAAATACCGAAAACAAGAAAACTCATGTTTTGTGCACTATAATGCAAAAGATTGAATTTTTATATATCAATGGCACCAATGGTGGCTGATTCTTATGGATTTGAGTTCTAAAATGATTTTGTTATGTTTACATGAAAAATCTTGGTTTAAACCATGTTTTTGCATATTTTTGAAATAGACGGAAAACACAAAAAGAAGAAGAATTTGGTTTTTACCTTAAAGATGCATTCGGCCTACATGGACCATTGTGTCCAAATGTTTATAAATTTAATGTGATGTTTTTTGATGATTGTTGACATGTATGTATGTACAGTAGATGATGAAAATTGATGTTAATTGAAGGTATAATCCTAGATAAGCTTAAATGTGCTTTGGTATACTTAAGGTATACTTAAGGTATCTTGATATCATATTGTGGTTAGAATGCAAATGTGATTGAGGAATTCTGAACTAGATGTCATGATGACTTGATGATGAATATATGGTTATGAGTTAATGAAGTGAAGGGGATCATAAGAGTTAAGCATGATGTTTGAAGGATTAATTGTCAAATTGACATGTATAAAAGTGTAAAGTGAACTAAGATAATTGATAAGTGAATTGATATTGAGGTAATGATATTGTGATGACCTTAAAAAGATATTGATATGATTGCAATGTGTTTTCATATGAGCCTATAAGGCCTAAGTATGCAAGACTTTTAAGTCAACATGATATGTGCAAGTGATGAGTACACCTATGAGTGAACTCTAATGTGTATGCTATATGTGTATGGGTAGTTATGGGATAGGAACATCATGAGTAAATAAATACTAAGTATTAAATCAAATATTATGTTAGAGTTTGAGGAGCCTTAGAAGTGCAAAGAGGACTAAGAGTACTAGGAGCAAAGGAACCCCAAGGTGAGTAAACTCTATATTCCTGCTTATAGTGTGAGTAAACACTATGTTCATGCTACAAGCATGAGTAAACATTGTATTCATGTTATAAGTGTAAACAACATTTTGTTGTGTTACAAGAATGTGATATTGATATGTGAACCTTTGTGATCTTTGAAACCCAAGTCCTTTCCATTTTCATTTTATAACATGATTTCTTGTTTAAGCTTGGGTTCCCAAAGGACATTTAGTACAAAACTATTTTGCTTATCCGATGAGAACATTTTTGTGATAAACACCCTAACTTGTGTTCTTTCTGGAACTACACTTTCATTATGTTATTGTTGAAAGCCAAACTACTATTGTTATTGAAATACGTGTTATTGTTGCCATATGTGATATTGTTAATTGTGTTTACCAATAGCTCTAGCTATGGTACCTTTACCCATTATGCAGAATCCTCGTGCCGATACGGGTAATCATCGGAACCTGTGCACATGGTCTTAACCTGATGGATAGGGGTAGTGTATCCACCTCAGCTAGAAGGGGCGGTTCTAGCCGTGGAGCCTGATCAGTTTCACGCTTTATAAGTGATGGGAGTTGAAATTTGGCAAAGGCCACCTCTCCTCGATGTGTTTAGAGTGGATTGAGCAGTGTCTCCACTCTATAAGTGTTATAAGTGTGATTTCTGCAAACTTGCTAAATTGAACCTTGCTTAAATTGCAACCTGATTCATGAGTTATAAACCATGAACTATGTGTATAAACTATGTGTTTCCTTTCAAAGGAATATGTGATAATGTATGAGCCTTTTTGTTTACTCATTGAGATCATCTATCTCACCCCTTTTCCTTGTGTGGTTCCAGGTGAGAAAATGTGAGGAGGCAAGTGATGGCTCAAGAATCCTACTTCGCTTGGGGAATTCCTTGTCCGAGATATCAATAATACTATGTTATGAAGTTTTGTCTTTAAATGCTCCGAGAATGTTAATTGATACTTATAGAGAATGATATTATTTTTCCTTATGGATTTTTATGTAATGATTTACTCTAAGTCTTCCGCAAATTATGGTATTTATCTAAATGTTTTAAATGAGTTAATGAAAGAGGTTCGGTAAGATCCTAGGCATGATTGTTATATGTTAATGGGTTCTATGGGCGTGGGTGACCTTATATCTCCCCATGTTCTAGGACTATCGTATCTTATAAGGTTGGGATGTGACAGACCAAAGAGGGCTTAGGACTAGATTTTGATTAAAACAATACAAAAAAAAAAAATTAGTTTGGCTTGAATACAAAATAGCTTTTGTAAAAAAGAAATTTTTATGTATGCATGAACAAATATAATATGGTGCACGAAATAATTATTATTCATTCAATGTATGGCAAATATAAGAAAATGACAATTACAAAATGTGAAAAATAAAGGAAAACTACTTAAAACTATTACAAGTTAAAATATCAAAATCAGGGGATCTTTCCTCTAACCCCTATAGGTTTTAGGAAAAACACACATTTCCCAAATATAAGCAAAACAACTAAAGTAAGAAAAAGTAATAAAACAATTGTAATAAAAATAACTAAAATTTTGACTTTTATTTAAGAAAAGCAATTTTGATCTTAAACTATATGAAGAAGGTGATAGAGAGAAGAAGTTGTTAATTTTAGCGGAGTTGAATGCCCAAGAGACGGCAAGCCTGCGTATCCCTTTGAATGGGAATCTGATGTGGGTCACATTTTATACCCTAGTCTTTAAGACTAAGTATAGAGTGAGTAGGGTGCCGAACTCTAGGGAATTTGGAGAAATTTTATATTAAATGAGTAATTACTAAGATGGATAGGCAAATAATAGACAAGAAGATGTTGGTTTATTCTAACTAATCTAAAATATTAAAGTTTTATTATTACTTTAATTAATAACAACAAACAATGAATATTAGAATTACAACTTAGAATTAATTTTGAACAACAAAAGTTAACAACATATACACATATGTAATGATTGGAGAATATGACCAATAATTCTTAAAAGCAATTCTCATTGTCAATTAAGAGTATTTTAATTTAGAGTCTATAAGCATTTTCATGTCATTATAGAGATAAACTAAAATTATTAAGTTTCATGCTAATTCTTTAACCTCTCAAAGTGGATTGCTTGTCTCCAATTACTCTCCTAACCCTTGAGTAATTTCAATTACATTTTCACCAAAATGCCCCAACTCTTATTGTGAACAAAATGATTAATAAGCTATATACAGTTATCAAGCATACATAACACAATGCAAGATTCAATTGAAATTAAATCACTCATGCATATTAAGAATGTAGTTCATAAAATTAATTCATCATTGCAATTCTAATAAGCAAGAATTCAACCAAAATACATAGTGTCAAAAACTAAATGACAACAAGAGAACATTCAAATTATCAAGTAACTAATTCTAAAAAGGGAGAAGAAACTTTTTGATGAATTCTTTAATGCTCTTCAAGAAATTAATCGATATTGAGTAGCTTTCTTGAATGTCTTCCTTAAACTCTCGAAAATGACTTTGACTTAATATTTTAAAATAAAACTAAAATGACACTAAGTATTTCAAACAAAAATTAAGTATTCTTTATACAAAATCATAGTTAATTTCAAGTATTTATAGACCTCTAAATGTCCTAAGTCATGCCTCTTCCAAAGAGATGTAATTGTGAAAGGTATGTATAAGAGGTGCAATAACTACTCGTGATAGGTGGGATGACTCATGATGGTTAGCCTCCATCAAGAGTCATGCCCATTTGTGCCAACTCGGCACCATCTTCCTCTGTCATGAGTCAACACCCTATGGCATGACTCGTGATATGGGTTAACTCTTCTCCCTTGCTTTAGGTTGCTCCTTTGCTTGCTTCATAGCCCTATCTTAATTCCTTATACCCAATTCCTTTTAAAGGCATAGCTTTAAACCTATGACAACCTAAAAACAAGATCAAACATACCAAATTCTAGAAATAATAAGTAAAAACAACACATGAAACACACAAACTATGTAAATAAAGCCCTAAATATTTATGCTATTTTACATCACATCAAATTCCCCCATACTTAGACCTTGCTTGTCCTCAAGTAAGAAAGAACTAAGAGGGTAATAAATTCCTTTGTCTTCTCCAAAATAGAAATAGTATTCTCACCGAGTTACTTTTAATCATGAAAGGAGTATAAGAAGAAAAGTATTAACAAATTAACTTTCAATGCTTAACAATGATAGAGATGACTAGTCTCATAGCATAAGCCCTAAGTTTATCTATTTATCTTATTATTATTAAGAACAAAGTCAAAATTATGGACTCAAGGTCCTAACCAAGCTTTTCTAGCCAAAATATTCATTCTTTAAACTTAGGATTCTAAAGATAAAAATGGCCTTTAGGACATAAATTAAGCACATGCACAAACTCATTAATCTTATGGCATTTTTAGACTCTCTTTCTCTATCCTTTTTCTTTCTTCTTTCTTTTTTTTATTTGTTTGTTTGTTTTTGACATCATACATTTTTTCTGAATGAATGTAATTAAGGAGCATACTCACTTACACACAACTTACTCAAAATGCATGATGCCAACAAAATTCTTCTTTTACTTCTTTCCTCATCCATTATTGAAAAATAAGTTACTCTTATTATGGCTATAGTTTCCCTTAGGTAACTTAAATCCTTAAAAACCAAAACTTAAATCCTTAAAATTCTAGCATTTAAGCATAGTTAGAAAGTTGACTAGATAATTTTGAAACTTTGAAAATAATAAAAATAAGATAAAAAGAAAAACTACATGAAACTTAAAGATTCTACCAATTGAGCACTAAAAATTCATTCATTAATTTATTATAGTGTAATTCCTTTCAAGTTTAAAATGAACTTAGGTAAGAGTCTACTAATGCATGAGAAGAAGACAAAGTGATAGAAAGGAAAATTTTTGATATTTTGATGTAAAAAGCAAAAACAAACATATATGTATGCAACACATAAAAAACAACACAAATACTAACTACTACCCCTCCCCCATACTTAAAATTTCATATTGTCTCCAATGTGAATCCTAAATATAAAGGAAAGGAAAGAAGTACTCCCTCAATCTATCGATGGAGATAGAGGAGACTGGATGTTGTAGCCAGATTAGTGAAAGAATTGTTTCATTTTATACTCCATCTTTTATTGGCAAATTTCAATTTATCGATTCCAAGTCACCATATCATGCAATTGGCATTGCGTCACCCTTTGATTCTCCAAAAGTTGCTCTTAAAGTTGTGTCTCCCTATTTGATGAGCTACTTGCACCACTTGGCTTATTTAAAGACGGAGGAAGGTCATGAGCAAGTTGCTCCTAATGGTGAGGTTCTTCTTCACTAGATTGCTCCTCCTCATCTTGAGAAGGATGAGCCAAATCTTTCCAACATGACCTAGACTATGCCGAGATCAAACGAAAGGAGTTGTCTACTATTTCACCTCTTAAGAAAGCTTGTTTTGTGAAATAAGAGTGCTTAACAACACCAGAAAAAGTCATCATCAATATTAAAAAATTTAGCAATAATAGTAACAATATGACCATAAGTTATTGGACCATCCTTATGTGCAAGACAAGTTAAAAGTTGATTAAAAATCCAATAAGTCCAATATACTTGTTTTTTATTATGAACACACCACATCAAAAACAACTCTTCTGTAGAAACTCTATTAAATTTAGACTTGTGGAAAACAACACAAGCAAGAACTTTATGCAATAACCAAAATTTTATGTCTTTAATAAACATTACCTTACCTTTCTTTGGCCCAAAAAGGGTTTGCTAATCAGTCAAAAATGTCCAAAATTCATTGATTTTAAAAGATTTAGGAGCATCACACATACATCTTTCTTAAAACTAAACACTTTATGCATAAAACTATATATGGGTTAGTGTTTCTTTCCTAGCATATGAAATTCTAAAATGTGGGAGTCTTTTTCATTTACATCCAAAGATGTATAAAATTCAAGGACCAAATCACTATAAGAATGCTCTTCCATAGACACAAATTTTTTAAGCCCACAAGTAGCTAACATTTTATGAAAATTATCTTCCTTGCCCACATCATGAACTAAAGAAAAGGGAATATACTTACAAGAAATGATATCCCTTTTCTTTAGAGTTGAAAATTTAGCACCTTCTTTATGTGAGAGGATGGGGAACTCAACCCTATAGATTCATGCCAAATCCTCCATTAGATGTTCTTCTTGTGGCCTTAAAGATGAAGAGCCTCTTATCTAACCCATTTTAAAATGAAAGCAATGTAGGAAATAGAAGAGAAAGATGTTTCTATTACATAAAGATAGAGATGATGCTTAGGGAAATGGAACCCAATGAAAGAAAATTAAAATATGTGAAGGTGTTGCTTGAGGAACCGTGTATGGGAAATGGGAGTGTCGAAAAATTCTGAAAAGGGTATGGAAATTAGGTAGTTGTATAGGATAGGGTGTAAGAAAGTTGTAAAAGGTCAAAACCTTTATTAGGAAAAAGCATAACTCTTTACTTGAAATTTGAAATATTTTGGAAATTGAAGAAGATGATTTAATTAGATAAATGAAAAGTAAAAATAAATGAAAACAAAATAAAAAGGGAATAAAAATTAAAAGAGAACAAAACTAATACATAATGTCAAAATTAAAACTGGGATTTAGAGTGGTCACGAGTTGGTATACAGGGCACGACTTGCAACTCATCCTTTCTGTCACAAGTCATCCCACAGGGCATAACTCGTGACTCATTTTATATATATATATATATATATATATATATATATATATATATATATATATATATATATATTAAAGAATTAAATAAGAAAACTTACCATGCTGTATTAAGGTGTGGAGAGAGATATTGACCTTGTTTGCTCAATTGCTTACCCAATTAAGTACAGTTTGAGATGATGTCCATTAACCTTGAAAGTTTCTCCCTTGTCATTAGTAATTTAAATGGTCTGATAGGAATGAACTTTTATAACCTTGAAAGGACCAGACCATTTTGACTTCAATTTCTCTGGAAACAATCTTAATCTTGAATTGTAAAATAAAACAAGTTCTCCCTCATGGAATTCCTTATTAATCAAATCTTGTCATGCCATAACTTAGTATAATCCTTATATAACTTTGCATTTTCATAGGCATTCATTCTTAATTCCTCTAATTCATTAAGTTTAAGTAGTCTTTTTCTTTTTGCTTCCTTCAAGTCAAATTTCAAGGCCCTTGTTTCCCAATATGCCTTATGTTCAAGTTCTACAAGTGACAAGACTTACCATAGACCAATTGATAAAGGGTAAGGCCAATTGTAGTTTTAAAAGCTATCCTATTTGCCCATAAGGCATCATCTAGTTTTAATGCCTAATCCTTCCTTGAAGAAGAAACCATTTTTTCAAGAATCCACTTAATCTCTCTATTACTCACCTCAACCTTACCACTTGTTTGTGAGTGATATGGAGTAGTAACCTTGTGTGTTATCCCATACTTCTTCAAAAGACTCTCAATGACTTGATTATAAAAATGCGAGCCTCCATCACTTATCAATGCTCTAAGAGTAGCAAATCTTGGAAAAATTATTTTCTTAAGCATTTTCTTAATGACCTTTGCATCATTCGCAATGACTGGTATTGCTTTTACCCATTTTGAGACATAGTCAAGCATAACCAAAATATACTTGTAGCCTAAAGAACTAGGAAATGCACCCATAAAATCCATGCCCTAAACATCAAAAATTTCAACTTCAAGAATTCCATTCAAAGGCATTTCATGTCTCCCAGATATATTACCCATTCTTTGGCACTTGTCACATGTGAGTACAAAATCTCTAGCATCCTTAAATAATATAGGCCACCAAAAACCAAATTAAAGTACCTTAGATTCTGTTTTTGATGTACCAAAATGTCCACCTACATCCAAAGAGTGACAATGTCTCAAAACATCATGAACTTCATCTTAAGGGCTACACTTTCTTATTAAACCATCTGCACATCTCTTATAGAGCAAAGGTTACTCCCACTAGTAGAATTTACTACCATGCAAAAATTTCTTCCTTTGTCTGTAATCTAATCCATAAGGCAGAACACCACTTACCAAAAAATTCATAATATCCACAAAGCATAGAAGTTCCTTTGATGCTAAACTAAGTAAATGTTCATCATGGAATGTCTCATTGATTGGCACACCATCATCATTCCTTTTTAATCCCTCTTGATCAAGTCTTGATAAATGATATACAATGAGGTTCTCACTTCCTTTCTTATCCCTTAACTCCCAATCAAACTCTTGAAGCATTAAAATCCATCTTAGGAGCTTAGGTTTTACATCCTTCTTACTTAAAAGATGTTTGAGAGTAGCATGGTTTGAATAAACAATCACTTTTTGCTCTACTAAATATGCTCTAAATTTGTTGAATACATAAACAATGGCAAGTAACTCTTTCTCCATGGTGGTATCGTTGATTTGAGCATCATCAAGTAACTTGCTAGCATACTAGATCACATAAAGCTTACCTTCTTTCCTTTATCCTAAAACAGCCCCCACTGCAAAGTGACTTGCATCACATATAATTTCAAATGGTTGCTCCTAATTAAGCAGTTGCAAGATAGATGCTGATATAAGACCCTTCTTCAAGGTTTCAAAAGCTTCCACACATGCTTCATCAAACTCAAAAGCAGCCTCCTTTTTAAGTAATTTACATAACGGTATCACTATCTTGGAAAAATCTTTAATAAACCTTCTATAAAAACTCGCATGACCTAAGAAGCTCCTTATATCCTTAACACACTTTAGGGGTGGTAAATTGGCAATTACTTCTATCTTTGCCCTATCAACTTCAATGCCTCTTCTTGATACCAAATGCCCAATAACAATTCTTTCTTATGCCATAAAGTGGCACTTCTCCCAATTGAGTACTAGTCCATGCTCCTTGCACCTATCAAAAACTTTAGAAAGATTTTTTAGACAATTTTCAATGTTAGATCCATAAACACTGAAATCATCCATAAAAACTTCTACACAATCATCAATCAAATCACTAAATATGGAAAAAATGCATCTTTGAAAAGTTGCCAGAAAATTACATAAACCAAAAGGCATATGCCTAAAGGCAAAAGTACCATAGGGGCATGTAAATGTAGTTTTAGCTTGATCTTCAGGATAAATGGGAATTTGATAAAAATAGCTAAGACCATTAAATAACAAAAATAAGAGAAATTGACTGATTTCTCAAGAACTTAATCAATAAATGGTAATGGAAAATGGTTTTTCTTAGTTGCCTTGTTTAGCTTTCTATAATCAATACACATACGCCATTCTGTGATAGTTCTAGTGGGTATTAAATCATTAGATTCATTTTTAACAATCGTTAAGCCACCCTTTTTAGGGATAACTTAGACAGGACTTACCCATTTACTATCACTAATGGAATATATAATTCCATTATCAAGCAACTTAATTACCTCTTTCCTTACAACATCTTTAAGGGTGGGGTTTAGTCTTCTTTGACCTTCAATGGAAGGCTTAGCATTATCCTCTAAATTGATTCTATACATACAAACATTTGGGCTAATATCCTTTAAATCATTTAAAGAATATCCAATAGCATTCCTGTGATGAAGTAACATATCACATAAAATAGCAATATCATTACTAGATAAAGATGAATTGACAATAAAAGGAAATTTAAAATTAGAGTCAAGAAATGCATATCTTAAATTTGATGGTAAAAGCTTGAGCTCTATCTTTCCTTCTTCATTTGGCAAAGTAGACTTTGCATTGTCATCTCTCCTTAAAGGTTCAAACCTTGAAGTCTTAGAAGGAGGATGGTGTGAAGTAGCCTCCAAAAGATTCACATCAATTTCTTGCACCATGTCTGGTGAAATAGGATCTTGACTTAGACATTCATATTTTACCTTATGAGTGCATTCATCAATAACATCGATTGAGTTAATCCTACTTGCCACTTCCATTAGTATAGACTTCATCAATTTAAATATATCAAATTCCATATACTCATTATTCACCTCAAATGTAATCTTACCCTTTTTCATATCAATGATTGCACCCACTGTCATGAAAAATGGTCTCCCAAATAAAATAGGAATTTTAAGATCTTCTTCTATGTCTAAGACAACAAAATCGATAGATATAATAAATTTACCCACTTTAGTTGGATCATTTTCAAGAATGCCTAGTGGATAAGTGACAGATTTGTTTGCCATTAAAAGACACATATTTATAGGCTTAAGTTCTCCCAAGTCAAGCCGTTTATAAATGGAATAAGGCATGAGACTAACACTGGCACCAATATCGCATAAAGCCTTATCAAAATGCGTACCTCTAATTACATAAGGGATGGTGAAGCAACCAAGATTTTTTTGCTTTGGTAGGGACTTAGAATACATGGCCTTAGATTCTTCAACTAGAGAAACTAACCCATAATTCTCAATCTTGCTCTTATGATTGATGATATCCTTTAAAAACTTACCCTATGCTAGCATATCTCTTATAGCATCCATGAATGGAATGGTAATGGTGATCTCTTTAAGACATTTTAGGAATTTGCCAAATTGTTTATCCAAGTTATGCCTAATGAATCTTTGAGGAAAAGGTAGTGTTTTAAGATCTACCTTGGGTTCATCATCTTTGGGTAGTATAACATCGTTTTTCTTATTCTTTTTACTACTATCTATTAAGTCATCATTGCCTTTACTCTCCTCAACTTCTATTGTATCATCATCATCTATCACCCTTTTACTCTTATTAGCAATATTTTTAACCTTTTTGCCACTTCTCAAGGTAATTGTTTGGTAAGTCTCTCTTTGTGTAAACTCTAGTTGGCTAGGAAGCTTTCCCAAAGGTTTAGAATTGGAGGAAGAGGCTTGTTGAGCAATTTGGGTTTCTAAGATATGGTTGTGAGTTGCAAGTTGTTCAAGGTTGGAATTAATTTGCTTAAATTGCTCCTCACTTTGTTTGTTAATGGTGATTTGGTTGTTAATGAATTGCTCCATAAAAGTTTCAAGGTTGGATTTAGGTTGGGTAGGGATGAAAGTTTATTTCATAGGAAATCCTGATGGGTTGTATGGTTTACTGTTTTGGTTAAATGGGGGGTTTCATTGGGAGGATGGGTTTGACCGTGAAAAACTAGGGTGGTTCTTCCATTAAGGGTTATAGGTGTTTGAATTCATACCCATTCTTTGGTTAAACCCTCCTTGCACATAACTCACTTTCTCATTAGAACTTGAATTGCATTGGAAATAAGAATGAGGACCTTCACATAACTCACATACAACACTAGCTTTTGCTATAGAATTAATTTGAGATTTAGTTACCATTTTAGTGAGAGCATCTACCTTTGCAGTTAATAAGTTGATGGTGTCAAGCTCCATAATTCCTTTTGCTTTTGCCATGGTTGTTTCATCTCTCATGTATCCCTGAGATGCAAGTTCTTCAAGCAAAATGATAGCCTCCCTTACCGTCTTATCCATCCATTTACCACCAGAAGCCGCATTAACAATGTTTATATTCTTATTCATAAGCCCATTATAGAAAATTTAAGGAATCATCCATTCCAACAAACCATGGTGTGGGCATTGCCATTGAAGCTCTTTAAACCTCTCCCAAGTTGTATAAATTGTGTCGTTCTCATTTTGCTTAAAAGTGGTGATTTTATTATAAAATTTCATAGTCTTATGTGGTGGAAAGTACTTGTGTAGGAATGCTTACTTTAATTGATCCCAAGTGGTGATTGATTCACTTGGCAAACTAGCCAGCCAAAGCGCCTTTTCTTTGACCAAAAAAGGGAAGAGCCTTAACCTTATAGCATCGTCCGATACTTTGTTGATCTTAAATGTTGCGCATACATTGAGGAAGGTTAAGATGTGAGCATATGGATCCTCTCCTTGCAAACCTCTAAATTGATTATTTTGCATGAATGATGCTTGGCTTAATTTCAAAATTGTTGTTTGCAATGGATGGAGCCATGATTCCTCCCAAGCTACTTGTTATATTGGGCATGGCAAAACCACCTAATGTTTGTCTCCCTGGTCCAGCCATTTCAACCAAATTTTGTTGATTCTCTCTTCTTTGTTTTTGATCCCTATGTAAAGCATGCAAAGTTCATTCAATCTTAGGATTAAATGGCAAAATATCATTAGTACTTCTATGATGCCTTATAATGGCTAAATTAAACATTAAAATAAAAAAAATGAAAATTAGAAACTTAAAAACCTAAAACAACTTTTCACTACCCTAAGTTAATAAAAATTCTAATCAAATTCCCTAGCAACGGCACCAAAATTTGATGTGGGTCAAATTTTATACCATAGTCATTAAGACTAAGTATAGAGTGAGTAGGGTGTCGAACTCTAGGGAATTTGGAGAAATTTTATATTAACTTGAGTAATTACTAAGATGGATAGGTAAACAGTAAACAAGAAGATGTTGGTTTATTCTAACTAATCTAAAATACTAAAGTTTTATTATTACTTTAATTAATAACAACAAACAATGAATATTAGAATTACAACTCAGAATTAATTTTGAACTATAAAAGTTAACAATATATAAACATATGC
This sequence comes from Reutealis trisperma, assembly GCA_947687605.1. NCBI lineage: Eukaryota > Viridiplantae > Streptophyta > Magnoliopsida > Malpighiales > Euphorbiaceae > Reutealis > Reutealis trisperma. The sequence continues at coordinate 26,853 of CANTUT010000513.1, read as the reverse complement.
AATGATTGGAGAATATGACTAATAATCCTTAAAATCAATTCTCATTGTCAATTAAGAGTATTTTAATTTAGAGTCTATAAGCATTCTCATCTCATTATAGAGATAAACTAAAATTATTAAGTTTCATGCCAATTCTTTAACCCCTCAAAGTGGATTGCTTATCTACAAGTATTCTCCTAACCCTTGAGTAATTTCAATTGCATTTCCACCAAAATGCCCTAACTCTCATTATTATGTCACATCCTATTTTTGGAGATATTACGGTCCTAGAACATGGGGAGACATAAGGTCACCCACGCCCGTAGAACTCACTTATACTTATACAAATACTGCCTATGATCGTACCAAAACCCCTTACATTAACTTAAATAATTCTTTTTTTTTTTAAAAAACCTTTGGTTGTGGAAGCATAGTTAAAATATACTTTAAACATAATCCATAGGGAAATAATATTTAGAATCCAATTAAAACCTCAAAAGATAACATTTCAAAATAAATATCCAAAAATAAATATTCCCAGAGCATCTAAGGATAACTCTTCATAACATATTAAACTGATTATCTTGGACAAGGAATCCCTAAGTGAAGTAGAATGCTTGAGCCATCACCTTGCCTCCTCACATTTGCTCACCTGGAAACACATAAGGAAGAAGGGGTGAGATTGATGATCTCAATGAGTAGACAATAGGGCTTATACAATAACACATATCCCTTAGAAAGGACTTATAGCTCATAACTTATAGGTCATGATTCATAGTTTGTAATTTTAGAAAGGTTCACAGAAATCACACTTATAACATATAACACATAGAGTGAAGGCTACTGCCATAATCACTCGAACACATAGAGTGAAGGCTATTGCCATAATCACCAAACACATAACACATAGAGTGAAGGCTATTGCTATAATCACTCAAACACAAAGCCGATGATTACTCATATTAGTACGAGGATCACATAGCCAATGATTACTCGCATCGGTATGAGGAGCACATAGCCGATGATTACTCGGGGTTAAAGGTACCATAGCAAGAGCTAATGGTAATCACATATAACAATAACATTTAAGGCAATAATAACATGTATCCTAATAGCAATAGCAGTTTAACATTTTAAACAAAAGATACAAGAATAATGTAGTTCTAGAAAGAATATAAGTTAGGGCAGTAATCACAAAAGAATTTTCATTGGATAAACAAAAATAGTTTGGACCAATTGTCCTTTGGCAACCCAAGCTTAATGAGGAAATCATAGAATTTCATTTTAGAATGGAAAGGATTTGGGTTTCAAGAATGTCAAAGGCTCACATAACATGATACCACATATTTGTAACAAAACATATTGTTACTTACGCTTGTAACATGAATAAAGTGTTTACTCACTTTATAGTACCTTTGTTCCTAGTACATGTAGCCCTTTTGAACTTCTAAAGCTCCTTAAGCTCTAACATAATATTTAATTTAATACTTAGTATTTATTTAATCATGATGCTATCATATCCCATAATTACCCCATGCACATATAACATTCACATACACTTAGAGTTGCATATAGCAGTGCACTCATCACTTGCACATCACATGTTGACTTTAAAAGTCTTGTACACTTAGCCATTATAGGCCCATATGAAAACACATTACAATCATGTCAATACCTTTCTAAGGTCAACACAATATCATTACCTTGATATCAATTCACTTTAACAATCATCTTAGTACACTTAACACTTCCATATATGTCAACTTAACAAATACCCTTTCAAGCATCATGCTTATCTCTTATGACCAATTCCATCAATCAATCTCTTCATCAATTCAAGATCCTCAATTCATTATCAAGTCATCACAAAATCTATTTCCATATTTCCCTATCATATTCACATTCTAATCACAACATAAGTTTCATATACCTTTGGTATACCTTAAGTATACAAAAGTGCCTCTAGGCTAGTCTATAATCATTCCTTCAACCAACATGCAATTTAACCATTTATCATACATATATACATGTTAATAATCATCAAAATACATCACATAAAAATTATAAACATTGGGATAAAAATATCAATGTAAGCCGAATGCCCTATTCAAAAATAAAACCTGAATTTTCTTATGTTTCGCCTTTTCCATCTATTATAGTAATATGTAGAAACATGGTTTGAACCAAGATTTTTCATATAATCAAAACAAAAATCATTTTAGAATATAGACATGTAGGAATCAGCCCATATATACATTCATATGCATGAAAAATTCCAACTTTAAGTTTTAGGATGAAAAATCATGAGTTTTCTTATTTTCGGTACTTTCCGGTCATTACAGTAATATATAAACAGGTGGTTTAAACCATTATTTTTCATCCAATCATAGAAAATATTAGTTTAGAACATCTTTATGTATGATTTGGCAGCCTTGGATAATAATTATGCATGAAAATTCCAAAGTTTAAGGCTTAGGGTGAAAATCATCAATTTTCGCACTTTCTGTTCATTACAGTGATATGCAAACACATAATTTAAATCATTATTTCTCACCCAAAAAAAACAAATATCAGTTTAGAATCCACCCATACACAAATTGGCAGTCTTATGTTCAAGAAATCATACAATTTTCCAACTTCTAAGTTCTAGCACAAAAACCTTGAATTCCTTTGTTTTTTAAAACTTTTAGGTCATTACAGTGATATGCAAAAATATAATTTAATTCAATATTTTTCATCAAAACATATCAAAAATTAGTTTAAAAATCAATGATATAGAAATTGCCCACCTTAGTGATGTTTATATATAAAAATTTCAATTTTAAGTTATAAGATTCACCGTTAGAGAAATCGTGCAGAAAAATTTGTGTTTTTGGTAGAGAATTAAATTTCTCTCTCAAAAACTCACCCAAACATAATTAAATCTATAAAGATTAGTAAAAAAAACTAGTTCAAAATAATTTTCTCATAATTTATTTCATAGAAATCAGTTAGAAATTTGAAAAGGAAGAAAAACTTATGAATACGGGCGAGAAATCGCAAAGGTGAAAGGTGTTTTCTTAATTTCAGTAGAGAGACTTGTTTTGTCAGAGTTTTTCTATCAAAATACAGAAAAAAGAGTGGTGGCTACTGGAACACTAGGGCTGGCCAAATTTCTCATTATATATTAGGGTTTGGGGTGTAATTTCCAAGTTTACCCTTAATGAGCAAGGTTAGGAGTGTTTTAGTGTAGTGAGCTTTTGGGTATTTGGGATTTTTAATTAATTTAGAGCTAATTATAGGTAATTGAAAATAAAATATTTTTCTTATTATTTTCTGTAAAATCCCCCCAAAAACATTTATTTAAAAATTATTTTAAAATACTCATAAAATTATTTTTATTCTTAAAAATCATCTTTCTGCATGAAAATTCATTTTACGAAAAATAAATTATTTCATGCTAATGCATTTTATTTAAATTATTTATTTCACAATAATAATTCATATTAGGCATATTAAAATTAAAATTGAAAATAAAATATTTTATAAAACCACATATTTTGTCGCAACAATTCTAAATTCAAGCAATTTGTCACAAAAACTCCTATGGTAGATGTGGGTTGTTACATTATATATGATGATCAAGCATACATAGCACAATGCAAGACTCAATTGAAATTAAATCACTCATGAATATTAAGAATGTGGTTCATAAAATTAATTCATCATTGCAATTCTAATAAGCAAGAATTCAGCAAAAATCATAATGTCAAAAACTAAATGACAATAAAAGAACATTTCAAGTATCAAGTAACTAATTCTAAAAAGGGAGAAGAAACTTTTTGATGAATTCTTCAATGCTCTTCAGGAAATTACTTGATATTGAGTAGCTTTCTCGAATGTCTTCCTTGAACTCTTAAAAATGTCTTTGACGTAATGTTTTAAAATAAAACTAAAATGAAACTAAGTATTTCAAATAAAAACTAAGTATTCTTTATACAAAATCATAGTTAATTTCAAGTATTTATAGACTCCTAAGTGTCTCAAGTCATGCCTCTTCCAAAAAGATGTAATTATGAAAAGGTATATAGAAGAGGTGCAGCAACTACTCATGATAGGTGGGATGACTCATGATAGTCAGCCTTTATCATAAGTTATGCCTATTAGTATCGACTCGACACCATCTTCCTCTATCATGAGTCAGCACCCTATGGCATGACTCGTGACATTGGTCAACTCTTCTCCCTTGCTTTAGGTTACTTTGCTTGTTTCATGGCCCTATCTTAATTCCTTGTACCCAATTCTTTTTAAAGGCATAGTTTTAAACCTATGACAACCTAAAAACAAGATCAAACATACTAAATTCTATAAACAATAAGTAAAAATAACACATGAAACACACAAACTATGTAAATAAAGCCCTAAATATTTATGCTATTTTGCATCATATAAGAATCAAACCCCACGCAGTTCTTTCTTTTTGTGAAGGAGAAGTTTTTAAGTCATTACCTTTGTTATCATATTTTAATTGATTTTAAGTGCTTAGGGATTTGTTAATTAGGTCATATTTTAATTAAAAAAATAGATCTTTTTAGATTTAGATCTTGAAATTGGAATTGAAAAAGAAATAGGAAAAAACTTTTACCTTTGGCTTTCAGTGGTGAGGAACGTAGGGAGTGAGCTTAACACCATATCTAAGTTCCACCTTTGCTGAAGGATAGCACGAGTGCTCCTTTTGGAAGAAGAACTCTTCAATAGCGTGAAATCTTCTTGGAGAGACTTAGATCACACCTTTGCGTGATTACCACGAATTCCCTTTGCAACTTTTTTTTTTTATTATTAGGAAGCTTAGGAATAGGATTTGAAGTGATTAGGAGATTTATGAATAGGGTTTTGAGATGATTAGGAAGCTTATGAATAAAGTTTGAGGTGATTAGGAAACCTATGAATAAGGTTTAAGGTGATGGAAGACTTATGAATAAGGTTTTATTTGATGAAGAAGGTTTCAGAATGCGATTTTAGATATTTGGAGGTTTAAAAAGAGGGTTTTGATTATTGGAAAGTTTAGAAATAGCGTTTAAAAAGATTTAGGGAGAGTATAAAAGCATATAATTCTATATGGAAGTTGTTATGAGGTGCAAGGTATTTATAGCAGGAGTCTAGAGGCTTAAAACAATGAATTTTCGGTGTAGGATTCTGTTAGAAACACATTGCAACAACTTATCACAGCCTGTAGTAATCATAAAGGGCTTTGTGGCAACTGTAGGGCCTATTGTAGTAGCTAATTCGCTACTATAAGGACTCTTGTAGCAACCACAACGGAGGCTGTAGTTACCATAATAGGCTGAGAGTTGCTGCAACCGACCCGCAGGTTGCCACAACTCATTTTTTGGCCCACTCCCATCCATTTTCGATCCAATTTACGCTCAATTTGATTCTATGGGTTCACATTCTAATGTCGATCATCTGGAGGTGCAAATCAGAGGGTTCATAACATACGAAGCCTCCAACATCTGCATTGTTCTATCATATTACCCATCCATTTATAGGTGGAAGGCTATGCTAAAGTCAAGCTGCATATCTAAAGCTTCTTGTAATTTTTGCTAGAACCTCAATGTAATACAAGATAATAGAAAGTGGAACCCCATGCAATCTTACAATTTCATTGACATATATTTGGGCATATTAAGCTACTGAATAGGTAGCTTTACCTCAATGAAATATGAAGATTTCATCAATCGATCCACTATAACCCATATTAAGTCATGCCCTTTTGCATTTTCATGTGTTTATTTCTATTTTCTAAACAAATCAATGAATATCCTTAAATTAATATATTAAATAAATGAACATTATAAGCTTCACGAATTCATTAATATGAATTAATATCTATGGTTATGATAAAAATAATTTTGTTTCATTAAATTTTAATTGAGATTTTTAATTGAGATTTCAACTTATAACTTCATAAAAGTAATTTAACATTATCGATTTTTTTTTTTTTTTGGAAAAAGGTTGAAAATGAGAATGATTTATAACTATACATATATTATATATATGAGATCAATATTTTGTTTGCATGCATATCTATAACAGAATAAAGTTTCGTGGCTCTTCACGATTCCACTCCCACTATAACAACCCCACCTGCCTGCCATCTTTCCCAATTCCCACCAGTTGATAAATGCCTAATTGAAAGTCTTGATACTTTGTCCATAAAAAGCTACTATGTCAATATTCAATACACAGCATCAAATATGGAAAAGTCCAACGTACGTTTGGCGTATCATCCATCTTTGAATAAATCAATTATTTGATTTGTTGCCAATTGCCATCTAAAAAGTATACATATGATATCATTAAAGAACATGATAAATAAATCTCGAAGATCATGTTAACAACATTAAATGAAGTAAGTTATTTCAAAAAAAAAAACCATTAACTAAGTGGGTTAATTTCTAGTTAGGGATTTCAATTTAATCCATTCTATGGAATATGCCTCGCTCCGTTTATTAATGGGATGAGATGATTTTTAAATTTTAAATTTGAGTTGAATTTGGAGGATAACAGAGTGTGTGTGTGTATATATATTAATCATTCTACCCACTATAACTTGTTGGCCTCATCCCACTCCATTCAAAATATGTTGGCAAAGCAGAGATGGATAATGAAAAACTCGCTTGTTTACTATCCTTATTTCTAACTTTATTAATCAAGGTTTGTATCTTAATGGCATATTTCAACAGAAATTTTGATGAAATCCAAGTAATTAAAAAAAATTGAATTTTCAGATGCTTAATTTTAAAGAAAAATTAAGTAATAAAATTAGAGGGAGGAAAAAAAGAAGGTGAGAGAAATGAATGAAATGGAATTGTTTAATAGGTAAAGCAGTTGATTTTAATTTTTCTTAACAAACTCCGAGCGTTGAAATGCATTTAAATGAAGAAAAAAATTAATTATTCAGACTTCATATTATAAAGAAATAATAAAAGGAAGGAAAAACATCTAGAAAATGGGAGAGATGAACAAATGAATGGGTTAGAAATAATATTGTTAATTAGGTAATAAAGTTATCCATTTATATTTAAATAGAAATTTGATGAAATGTAAATAATTAATATATATATATATATAGAGAGAGAGAGAGAGAGAGAAGAACAATAATAAATTTTTTCCCGATAACATTGAGAAGGAGATCAGACTGCAAGAATTGGTGGTTTCCACCTCAGAAATCCCACCGATCAAAGATAATGTTTTTTTCAGGCCTATCATTTCTGTATTTTATGTTGACAAACTGTTTCTCCTTTGGCCGTTTCTCCTCAAGATTCTCGTATAAAGTAGAAGTAATTTATAATCCTTTAAAATATGAATCTACCTTTTTATTTTAATCTTTCTTCCTTTAACATTTTTCTTTTGGTAATGATCCATTCCCATTTCCACTATGATAATCTTATCTCCTAAAGTAGTCTAGATGGCCTTTGATGTTCAAATTTCACGTGCTGACAAGTGAGATATGAAGCTACAAAATTGGCCACATCTTTCTTCATTCCAGGCCACCAATATGTACTCCTTACATTATGATACATTTTAGTAGCACTTAGGTATATGCTATATGAAGTTTGGTGTGCTTCTTTCAAAATTCTTTTCCTCAACTCCTTTACATTTGGTATACATAATCAATCTCCACATTTTAAAACACCTTCTTCTATGCAAAATTTTGGAGCTTGTCCCTTTTCCATATCCTCGAAGATTTTCATTAACTAAGGGTCTTTGTTTTGCAACATCTTTATCTCATCAAGGAGTTTAGGTCTTGTTTGTAAGTAAGCCAATAATACTTGTGATTCATCTACTTCCAATTATAAACCTTTGTTAAACATCTCCTTTAACTCTCTTACCATTGGCCTCTTTTGCACAGTAATATGTAAGAGACTACCCATTGACTTCTTGCTTAATGCATCTGCTACAACATTGTCTTTATTAGGATGGTAAAGTATTTTGGCAATCATAATTTTTTAATAACTCTACCCACCTTCTTTGGCTCAGGTTTAAATCTCATTGCATTAAGATATATTAAAGACTTTTATAATCCGTATAGACCTCACACTTCTCCCTATACTAAAAATGCCTCCATATCTTTAAAGCAAAGATGATTGCCACCATTTCTAGATCATGAGTGGATAGTTCATCTCATGTTGCTTCAGTTGTCTAGATGTGTAAGCAATAACTTTTTCATTTTGCATTAATATGCATCCTAAACCAATCCTAAAAGCATCACAGTGTATGGCGAAACCTTCATTCCCATCAGGTAATGCCAATATTGGAGCTAAGATCAAGCAATTCTTAAGTTTGTGGAAACTCTCTTCACAAATTTCATCCCACTTAAACTTAACTTGCTTTTTTATAAGCCTCATCAATGACACTGCTATTCTTGAAAAATCCTTTATAAAACGGTGATAGTAACCTGCCATACCTAAGAAACTCCTCACTTCTATAACAGTTGTAGTCAAGGCCAATTTGCTACGCTTCTACTTTCTTAGGATCTACCTTGATTCCCTCTTTACCCATTATATATCCAAGGAAGCAAACTTGTTCCATCTAGAAATCACATTTAGACAATTTAGCGTATAGCTTATGCTCCCTCAAGGTTTATAACACTATTCTCAAGTGTTCCTCATGTTCTTCCTTACTCCTCGAATAGACTAAAATATCATCAATAAATACAATCACAAATTTATCTAAAAATGGCTTAAACACTCTATTCATCAAATCCATAAAAGTTATTGGTGCATTTGTCAACCCAAATGGCAGCACTGTAAACTCGTAATGCCCATATCTCATTCAAAATGCAATCTTACAAATGTCTTCCTATCAAATCTTGACTTGATGATAACCCAATCACAAGTCTATTTTAGAAAAATAACTAGGTCCTTACAGCTGATCAAATAAATCATGAATCCTCAGTAGAAGATACTTATTCTTCATAGTTACCTTATTCAATTGTCTATAATAAATACACAGCCTTAAGGACCCATCTTTCTTCTTTACAAACAAAATCGAACACCCTAAGGGGAACTATTCACCTAATAAAACCCTTATCAAGCAAGTTTTATAATTGAACTTTCAATTCTTTTAGCTCCGAAGGTGCCATTCGATAAAGCGGAATCAATATTGGCTGAGTCCTAGGTAATAGCTCAATTGTGAACTCTATTTCCTTATCTGGTGGCATTCCTAGTAAATCCTTAGGAAACACATCAAAGAACTCATCTACTATAGGTATCTTTTTAACAGATTTCTCTACTTTCTCAATATCTATAACATGCGCTAAATACGCTTAACAACCCTTCCTTAACAATCTTTTTGCCCAATAGATGATATAAAGTTCATAGTAAAACTACTCCTATCACCTTGAAAAGTGAATTCAAATCCATTTTCCTCCTTGAAATTAATCCTTTTCCCATTACTATCTATATGAGCATTATGAATAGATAACCAATCCATTCCTAGTATAATATCAAATTCCAAAACTTCTAGCTCAATCAAATTTGCAGGAAATTTCCTATTTTTAATTTCTATCATGCAATTCTTATATACTTGTTTTACCTCCACAATTTCCCCCAAAGGTGTGGTTATAATCAAAGGTTCGTTCATCACCTCCTTATTCTTATTTAATTTCTTAGCAAAACATGGTGAAATAAATGAATGCATTACACTAGAATCAAACAAGCATCAAGAATTAGTAGACTGGATAAGGATGGTACTTGTAACTACATTGTGGGATGTGCAATCTTCTTGTTGGTTAAGTGCATTGACTTTTCCTCTACCTCTACCCTCCATAGCTTGCACATTGCCTGAAGATTGTCTGATACCATGGCCTCGTCCTCTCGGCCTATGATTTTCTACTCGATTCATTTGCATAGTGGGCTGTGAAGCCTTTATAGCTATCCTCGAGTGGATAGTTATCAGACAATCCTTGATAAAATGTCCCATTTGTCCACAACATAGGCATGCTTCTGTGGCTCTTTGATAAGCTCTATAATGTTGTCACCCACATGTAGTATAAGTAGGTATAGGCTGACCTTGTTCTCTTGTTCGATATGTGTTAATATTGCCTAGGGCCGAGGCAACCAAGCCACTTCTAGCCTGAATTGGACTTTATCCTCCCATTCTCAATTGGTATAGAGTGGATATTATGGAAGCACATTTAGGACCCTTACTTTGGGTAGAGCCTCCCCATTGCTGGCTGCTTTGCCCTTTTCCTTTTTTGTTTTCCTTTATGTTTCTGCTCTTTTTCTGCTCAATTAACTCTTTTGGCCTTGTGTCGTGCCTCGATAAGCTTAGATTATCAATGAGTTTGGCCATAGTGGAGAAATCAATGGCTACCAAAACATTATAAAATAGAGCAATCAAACCTCTTCGAAATTGATCAATCCTACTTACTTCAGTAGGTATTATGTGAGAGGCATACTTGCTCAGAAGTTTAAATTCGTGAGCATACTCTGATATAGACATTCCAGGCTTTTGCTTTAATTGCTTGAATTGTAAGGCATGGTTTTGTCTTTCTCCTTTAGTCAAGAACTCATCCATTAGTCTTTGCTTGAACTGGGCCCATGTAGGAGGGTCATCTCTATACAACTAGTCCTTAATCTCCCTTTGGAACCATTCCCATGCATCCTTTTTGAGTTGTAGCCCCACTAGTTCAATTAGTGTTTCATTAGAGCATGAAAGTTGCTGAGCTATCTTATCTAATTCCTCTAAAAACTATTAGGGATTCGCCCTTTCTTCTCTTTTAAACTTAAGGGGTTTCATCTTCTTAAAATCATTCACTGAAACTCCCTTTTTTGGTAACATTCTTCTTCAAACATGGCATGGCACCCTTGGCAGGAAAGGAGGAATATTTTCAACTCTAGGAATGGGTGGCAATACAGGTGGTGGAGGCATTTCTTGCCTTCACCTCTGTTCCTCAAGTTGCCATCTTAATTCTTGATTTTCTTGCATCAATACATCCATATCTCCTAGTAATCCTTATTCCTCATTCTCTTATATCTATTGTGTGTTGTTTTGATCGAGTTGACTCCCTATCATTATCCCTTATAGATGCAACATTAGATGCTGCATTAGAAGCGATACTTTTGGCCTCTTGAGATCTTTGTCTCTCTTATTCTATTTTATGAAGTAGCATCTAAGCACGACATCAATAATGCTTTCTTTTAGCTTATCTCAATATATATGATATATGATATATATATATATATATATATATATATATATATATATATATATATATATATATATATATATATATATATATATATATATATATATGTTTACTATTTACTATTACCTTTCATTTCATAACCTTAATGATTCATTACTTCTAACAATTTCATATAAACATATCATTCAACAATGCCATATATCATTTAATGCTTTGCTTATACATATCATAAACCAATTCATTATCTTTTAGATACCTTTCATAACATATTCAAGAAAACATATAATACTAAGATCCAACTTACCTTCTTAATGGTCTCATTACTAGCACACGAATGAGGAAATTCACGAAAGTGCTAGACATAATAATTTAACCACAATTTCAAGAGTACAAGAATGAGTTATTTCTTAAATCAGAGATTTAAGATGTACATCAATGTTTGATAACAATAACTCAGATGGGGAAAGGTCAAAGCATGGAGAGTCAAACATGATTACAAGAAGAAATTTCACAAAATTTCGAAAGCTAGGTCTAGGCTTCAACACGGCCAGGAACACGCCCGTGTCCCTAGGTGAGTTAGGCTACTGCCTAGGTATGCCAATTCTCAATAATTACATGGCTAGAAACACAATCGTGTTCCTAGGCTTATTTGGCTTTTGCCAAAGTATGTTAATTTCCACTTATTTACATGGCCAAGAACATGCCTATGTCCCTGGGTGTGTCAACTTCTACAGAACTTATTTCCTCTTCTGATTTCCATTATTTTCAATGTTTTCAGGCTATAAACTTATTAGTTGGTATGCCAACTTAATCATGACTTATTATTTGTTTAGGAACCAATTTCTAATTAGAAAACTCCACTTTTGTCTAAGATAATTCCCTTATTCTTTCTAAATTGGGGTTTAGCTTCTCCATATAAACTCAACTAATCTTATGCAAAGAAAGGAGTAATGCTTATTTAGCAAGATATAACTCTTTATATTTCATTTAACATTAGCACATCATATGTATACAAAAGGATTTATAGACATCCCATTGGTCATCTTTCATATTAAACTATCTGTTACATGTACATACATGTCAATTGTTTCACCAAAATACATCTGTTCTTCTCCTTATTTTCTTAATTCCCCGAACCCCTTTCACTATTCTCAACTTCACTTTCCCTAGGGCCTATATGTCTATGACCCGTAGACAATAACAAAGGGGATAACATTCACCTCCTAATAAGACATCTTTCCTTTGAATGATCAAATCTTCCACAAGCTACACATAGATGCTCAGGGAATCCAGGCATAACATCATGAAGTGGTGGAAGTGGCTCTACTTTTGGATTTTGATGCATGTGCCTAACTTGAGCTAACTCCTATTTCACATTTCTCATGATTCTTTTCAAGTTCTGTACTTCCTCCCTTGACATATGAAGTTCCCTCCTTGCTTCCTCATATTGTGCTTTCATCCTTACCACCCAAATAGGATCAAGATCCTCTTTCAGGTCCATCCCTTTAAGCTTAAGCGGAGCAGCTAAACTAGCATCCGATACTTCCCTTTCTCTAATAGGGTTATGAATTTATGGCATCTACATCAACAATCAAGCAATATAACATAATAATACAGTAACACAATAATGCGCACATAATTCAGAAAGATGAGAGAGTAACTTAACATATACTGTTAATGCAGATCTAACTTAACAATATAATTCGACAAAAATAAGAATTCCTATGCTTCATGGTTTAACCTATAGTTCACATAGTTATTAAGCCTATGTAAGACTTAAATCTTTAGCTCTGATACCAACTATGTCATGACCCAAATTTCTAGGTTGTGACTGTTCTAAAGTTCAGGGAGACATAAGGTCACTTAAACCTATAGAAAACCATTGATTCTATTACCATTTTACAATCTTTCCCAAGATCAAAACCACAATCATTCTTTATCCTTTCTTGTTATTTCTTAAACCATTCATTTATAGCCATTATACTTTGGTTTCATCTCATGTTCAAGAATAGAACATCATTTATAAATGTAAACAAATACTATCCATACATTCTTACTTACTATCATAGGTACTTTTACATAACAAATATTATCAATTGTTTACACTACTCTCCAACATAACATACTTTAATACTAAACCTTGAAACACCATAAAGCTCTAAAGTATTTATTCTTCAAAATAACATAAGCAATACAAATATAACACTTTTAGCAAGTCCCAAGCAAAGAAATGTAGCTTAGAGTTTACATTGCTAATGGATCACCTCAACCTGGAAAATTATAAACAACTATAGGATGAGACAAGCTCAGTGAGTTCAAAATAATATAACATAGCATGCAGGAAATAAAGAGGTTATCACTTAGGTTAATTCAAGATAGCAATGGAGTGATATTAACCAAAATTGGCCATATTGAACTTTAAAATGCATTTCAACAGAAATGATGATGTCTTGGAAGCCGAGAGTTTCCCACACATAGATATTTAAAGAGTGGCAACCTAAGCCCTACTCACTCACATGCATCACATTACGCAAGACTGATTGGGCCTTGCAGTTAGGCATTCACCCCTCATAGAGGTCGGTACTCTTGCCCTACCCACGGACTTATACCAAGTGCACAAGGTCTAATGCATTTTCCTCACATCAGAGGGGATTTTTGCTTAGTCATAGGTATTTAATGAAAGACATATCAAAGTTCTATAATAAGAATCTAATGAAAGATAGTTTGGCATAATAATCATTCTCATCAGTGAGCATAACATAGGACCAAGACAAAAGGCTCATCATGGTCAATTATCATATAAGGAGGATGTGAATTTCCAATGGTTCAATAATCAATAAGCAACCACATATCAAATAACATTTCAAGTTCATGACAAGGATTGATAATTCAAACAATGGTTGCGAGCAAGAGCATGTTTACATCATATTGTTAAGTACTCACTTTTACTTCTTTTGCTCCAATCGATTTGTTCATTCTTCATTAGTTCAATATCCTTCTCGGTCTTGAGCAATTTTCTTGCCCTTGCCTTGAAGTTCTACACCCATAACATTTCAATTGCACATTAATTAGTAACTAATGGTGTTACTAATTGTATCTTTTACTTGTTTTACTACTTTTACTTATAGTAGGGATGTATCAATTATGTCACACATATACTTATACTTTATTATTACTTCTAAGCATCTCGAAGTTAAATTCCTCATTCAATTTCATGATTCCAAGTTTACATTTCCAAAATTCTCAAATTGTTCCATAAATACTAGAATTTGGGGAAAACTATTAATTTCACTTTCAAATCTCAAATTGACTAGAGAGTCATCAAATTGACACCTAGGCAATCAATTTCCACTAATTAATTTGAGTTAATTTACTTTTATTCATGTGAACACTAACTTGTCCCATTTATATCAAATTTTGGGAAAATTCCTAATTCCTCATCAAATCTTCAAATTAGTTAAAGAAATATGAAATTAACATATCATATAACATATATGATTTCTTAACTATCATAATCTAATATTAGAACACCAAGTTTCTCTTTTGACTATGTTTATGCCTCTAAGATTTTCAAAGCTTAAATCACATTCCCTAAACTCATTCTAACACTATAAATCATTTTTCTTCATCTAAAATCATTTAAAAGCACATGTTATGTATGATTATCCTAGGTTGGCTGAATTCTACATATGGTGCAAAAGAAATTTTTTAAACAACCTAATCACTAAATAAACCTTAGAACATAAAAAGAGAAGATGGGCATAATTCCTCATCTTGGTTAGCTTTGATCTGCTAAGGCTCTTGTTGCAAGTGGGGTAGAGAGAATTTCTTTCCTTGGTGTAGGATTTTTGTGTAGAGAGAGGCTAAATGTGATTTCTTGACATAATCTTGCTTATATATGTATTGGGTTGGATGGTGATGATTTATCAAGCTAAATCTAATGGCTAGGATTTAATCTTAATGAATGGCTAAGATTGCATCAAGTTGGATGGCTAGGATTCTTCCTACAATGATGATGATCATCATGTGGTGTTAGAGTGCTCAAAGTGAGCCTAGACTCATATGTAGGAAATGTGAGAGTTTTACTTGGTTTAGGATTTTGCCTTTGGTCAATTTTTGTGGCTAGTTGGTCAAACTCTTATGACTCACTCTCTACAACATATATTTCATTATCTTGGGCCAAATATTTTAGTTCACGTCTTATGATGTTCTATAATTCTTGGGCCTAATGGGCTAGCCTCTTTGTATTGGGCTTTGGCCTTTGTTATATCAAGGCCCATTAACAAACTTAGAAATTTACCTTTTAAAATTCCTTTCTTTCCTTTCACTATAACTTTCAAATTTATGTTCTTTAATTTCCTTACATAAATAACTAATTATCATATGAACTCTATTCAATTTATTAGAGTATAATTAGTCATGATAAAATCATAAACTAGGCAAACACTTTACATAGTGTCACAAAACTTCTAATTGATTCTCTTTCATTTTATACTATGTTAGCATTTAAAGATCTAATCTTAGCATAATTAATAACTAGAATGAACTATGAGAGACTTGGGTATTATAGTGACACAGTTGGTATCTGTAACAATCCACACCCGTCCTAGGATTTTTCATGACCAATTGTTTGAATTTAGAGCTATTATAGCTAAGTGTGTGATTTTATGAAAATTCATATGTGATGTGATTTATGACTATGTAGCATGTTAAATTAATTTTAATATGCCTAATATGAATTATTATTATGAAATAAATAATTTATATGAAGTACATTAGTATAAAATAATTTATTTTGCATAGATGAATTTTCATGCAAAAAGTCTATTTTTAAGCATAAAATAATTTTATGAGTATTTTTAAAATATTTTGAAATAAATGTTTTGGGCAAAATTTTAATAAAAATAATAAAAAAATATTTTATTTTTAATTACCCATAGTCAGCCCCTAAATTAAATAAAAAGCCCAAATACCTAAATGCCTACTACACTAAAACACTCCTAACCTAATTCATTAAGGGTAATCTTGGAAATTACCCAAAATCCTATATATAAATTCAAGAAATTTGGCCAGCCCTTGAATTCCAGCAGCCACCCTTGGTTATTTCATTATTTTGGCAGAAAAATTCTCTCAAATTTATTTTCTCTACCGAAATTCACAAAACACCTTCAATATTTGCGATTTCTTGACTGTATTCGTAAGTTTTTCTTTCCTTTTAATTTCTTATTTGATTTCTATGAACTAAATTATGAGAAAATTATTTTGAATTAGGTATTTACTAATTTGTACAGATTTTAATTAGTTTGGGTGAATTTTTGATAGAGAAATTAATTTCTCTATCGAAAATATCAACATTTCTATGCAATTTCTCTAAAGGTGAATCCTGCAACTTAAAATTAAAATTTTCATGCATAAACATTACCAGGGGGGCAATTTTTACATAATTCTGTTCTAAACTGTTTTTTGATGTATTTAGATAAAAAATATTGAATTAAATCATATTTCTGCATATTACTATAATGACCAAAAAGTTTCAAAAAACAAGGAAATTCAAGGTTTTTGTTCTAGCACTTAAAAGTTGGAAAATTCTATGATTATATATACATATGGCTGCTGATTTGTCCATGATGGAATCCTAAACTAATAATTATTTTGTTTGGATGAAAAATAATGATTTAAATTAGGTGTTTACATATTTTTGTAATGAACGAAAAGCGCAGAAAGCTAGAAAACTCATAATTTTCACTCTAAAACCCTAAACTTATAATTTTCATGCATAAGACATGTCAATGGCTACCGATTTATACATATTGATGTTCATAACTGATATTTGTTGTGATTGAATAAAAATAATGGTTTAAAACACCTATTTATATATTACTATAATGACCAAAAAGTACCGGAGACAAGAAAGGTTTATAGTTTTCACCCTAACACCTAAAGTTGGAAAATTTTCATACATATGGGTTTATGCATGTGCTGATTCCTACATGTTTATGTTCTAAAATGATTTTTTTTTTGATTACATAAAAAATTTTGGTTCAAACCATGTTTCTACATATTATTGTAATAGACGAAAAGTAAGAAAATTCATATTTTCTCTTTAATGGAGTATTCAGCCATTGTTGGGATTTTATCCTAATGTCTATAATTTTTATGCAGTGTATTTTAATGATTATTGACATGTATGAATGAATGATAAATGGTTAAATTGCATGTTGATTAAAGGAATGACTCTAGACAAGGCTAGAGGCAATTTGGTATACTTAAGGTATCTTAACCTTATGTTGTGATTAATATGTGAATGTGATTGGATAATATGAAAGTAGGTGGTTTGATGACTTGACAATGAATTAATGATCTTAAATTGATGAAGAGATTGATTGAATGAATTGGTCATAAGAGATAAGCATAGCACTTGAAAGGTTATTTGTTACATTGACATATATAGAAGTGTTAAGTGTACTAAGATGATTGTTAAAGTGAATTGATATTAAGATAATGATATTGTTTTGACCTTAGAAAGTATTGACAAATTATAATGTGTTTTTATATAGGCTTATAAAGGCTAAGTGTATAGGACTTTTGAAGTGAACATTTTATATGTGCATAGGGTAGTTATGGGATATGATAGCATCATGATTAAATAAATACTAAGTATTGAATTAAATATTATGTTAGAGCTTGAGGAGTTTTAAAGGTTCAAAAGGGCTATGTGCACTAGGAGTGAATAAACCACAAGGTGAGTAAACATTATGTTCAAGTTATAAGTATAACTTATCATGTTACGTGAACCTTTAATATCTTGAAACCTAAGTTCTTTTCTATTTTTAATTATGACTAAATGATTTCTTTGTAAGCTTGGGTTGCCAAAGGACATTTGGTCTAAATCTATTTTGATTCTTCAATGACAATAAAGTACCTTTGTGATTTGTCGCCTTACCTTACTTTCTTTCTGGAACCACACTATTATTAATCTTTTGTTTAATGAGCTAAACTGCTATTGCTATTGTGAAACATGTTATCACTTTCTTAAGTGCTATTGTTATAAGTGATTACCATAAATACGAGTGAATTGATTAAGAGTCTTCACTCACTTATATAAATTTGAGTGAATTGAGTAATGTCTTCACTCATGAGTCAATTGAGCAAGAGTCTTCACTCACTTATGTAAAATCGAGTGAATTAAGCAGTGTCTTCACTTATGAGTGAATTGAGCAAAAGTCTTCACTCACTTATGTAAATTCTAGTGAATTGAGAAGTGTCTTCACTCAAGAGTGAATTGAGTAAAAGTCTTCACTCATAAGTAATAAGTGTGATTTTTTGCAAACATTGTTAAATTGCAAACTTTAATTCATGAATTGCAAAACATGAACTATGTGTTATAAACTATGGTTTTTTTTTTTAAGGAATATATGTTATCATATGTGCCATATCATTTACTCATTGAGATCATCTGTCTCACCCATTTTTCTTTATGTGGTTACAGGTGAGTAGTATGAGAAGGCAAGGTGATGGCTCAAGCATTCTACTTTGCTTAGGGACTTCCTTATCTAAGAAAATTAGTTTACTATGTTATGAAGAGTTATCCTTAGACGCTCCAGGAATATTTATTTTTTGATGTTTATTTTGAAATGTTATTTTTTAAGGTTTTAATTGGATCCTAAATATTATTTCCTTATGGATTATGTTTAAAGTATATTTTAACTATGCTTCTGCAACTTAAGGTTTTGCAAAAAAGAAAGAAAAGGGTTTATTTAAGTTAATGTGAGAGGTTTTGGTGCGATCCGAGGCAGTTTTTGTATAAGTATAAATGGGTTCTATGGGTGTGGGTGACCTTATATCTTCCCATATTTTAGGACCGTCATGTCTCTGAAAATAGGATGTGATAGTATCAGAGCCAAGGTTTAAGTCTACTGTGGACTTTATAAATACTATAGGTTATAGGTTAAACCATGCAGCATAGGAATTCCTTCTTGTCTGTGATCCCTCAAATATGCACCTCCAAATAACCGACACTCGATTATGAATCCCTAGAATCAAATTGGGCTTAAATTGAAGTTAAAACGGATGAGAATGGAGTAAAAAATGGCAGGTAGTCTTATAAGGACCGCACAGGGCACTTGTGATCACACAAACCCTGTGCAAAATCGCACAAGAACTTTGCAAAATCACAGAGGTCCTATGCAAAACTGCACAGGTCTTGTGCAGCAATGCTTTGCTATGTGCATTCCGTGTGGTCTCGAAGTTGCCGTTTGCTATTCTTAAAGTGTCTTATGCGGTTTTATGTCTTGGGAAGAGAATCCCACATCGAAAGTTCACCATTTTCACTCCTAACTCTCTCCCTATAAAAGCTATACCTCCCTACCTCATTTCCACACTCAAAATTATTTAATCAAACTAATTGATTTCAAAGTAATTAATATTTTTTAAAGTTTGGTCTGAAAGGAATGAACTTTTTAGTTTAAAATTTTATTTTATTTTGTTTATTTGGGTGGTCATTTTGAGGTAGCTCTCCTTAAAGCAGTCCAAGGAGGTTCTAATAATGCTATCCAAGTAGCTGTTCGAAGGTTGTTATTTCACTGAGCCGAGAAGGTGGAATTGCGATCTGGCCATTTGCTTCATCAGCCCTACGTCCCCAAGCCTCATTCTCGTAAAGTATTTATTTCCTTTTTTATTATTTTCTTATTTTTGTGTTTTTTTTTTGTTTTTGTTTTAGTGTTTCTTTTGCTTTATTATTTTTCCTTAGGATTGTTTAGATTGTTCTCTTCATTTATTATTCCTTTGCTTTGCATGTTTTATCATTTTCTTTCATTATTTTGAGGCATATTGATTGGAATATGATTTAGTCATCTAGGTAAATGATTTGAACTATTGCATTAACTTGTTAATTAAAACCTAACCTAACTAACAACTCAGTAATAAATCAATCTGATTTAATCAATCAACTCACCTTTCAATCAATGAACTGAAACATGATAAAATGGCTAAGCTAAACTAACCCCTTCGCAAGAAGGGCAAACTACGTGGATTTTGATTCCCATTCAAAGGGATACATAGGCTTGCTTGTTTAAAGCATCAAATCCAATTTAAATAAGAAATAATCTTTTTCTTGTATATTTTTTATGAATTAGTTCTTTTTCTTTGTGCTATGGGCTTTTAGTTTGTTTTATTTATTATGATGTTGGTTCTATTTATCTTTTCCTTTATTTCTTCCTTTGGAATTATTTTAGGGAATGTATGACATCCCTAGAACCCAAAAGGGCTAGAGGAAGTACCCCCCATTTTGGATTTGGATTGTAAGTTAATTCCTTTACTTTATTGCTTTACTTTTCCTCTTAGAACGAATGTTTATCTATTTGTTTATTCATGCATTGTATAATTGTTCATGTATTATGTAAGCTATTCATGAAATTTATTTAAGTCATCTTATATTAAATTGCCTAACTAATTATTTTTCTAAATAAACCGAAAACCTAGTCCCTAAATCCTCTTTGGCTTCGAGGCTAGTGATCTTTTCCTTTGGGATATTAATTAGAGTCAATTTGGGTTTTTCCCTTAATCTTTTCCCAAATAAAATAAAATTAAGGTGGCGACTCTTTTCAAAATCAATCTATCTGAACCCAAGGGTTCCATCATGAGTTCAAACCTGTATCAACATTTCGATCCCACTTAGTGGATCAGACCGGTGCTCAGGTGAGGCCTTATAACTGGCGACTCCACTGGGGACCACCTTCTTTTTAACAAAAGAAACAAGAGGACTACTAATTGGTTCAAATCAAGGTTTGGCACTTTTGATACATAAATGACTTTCATGCATCATTTGCATTAGCTTCTTACCTTTCAACCTAGATTTCTTAGGAAAATAATGGATAGAAAGTAACATCGAGTGGGTAACCCTCCTTGGGTCTATTCGCCGATAGTGAAATCATCCACCCCGCGATGAATCCTTTGATCTTTTTAAAGGTGTAACAAGCATGCACGTACTACTGGACCCATGCAAGGCTCCTTGACTCATATGTGGTTAGGCATATCGCTGCTCTAGTGTGACGGGTACCCTGTATAAGCCACCCTTACCCTTTCCATGTAATAAACCTAGATCTTAAACTTAGGTTGTATGTACCATAATTAAAATCTTACATCTTTGCATTCTTATAAAATGTTTTCACCATGCATATCATTCATCTATATTGTACAGTAAAACATGCATTCATCTTTAGTCTAGGTTATACCTTGAACTGAAGAAGGGTCACATACTCACTTTTCATTTTTATCCAGATACTTCACTTCCAAACCTTAAACACTTTCACCTCTACCCCAATCACCTTTGCCCCCTCTAACCTTAAACACTATTACCTTAACCTTACCCAAAATGTCTTCACCCTAAACTCCTTTTAAACCATACCTTGACAACCTAACCACAAGACATCATTATTTATAAACGCAACATCTTTGGCCCATTACCTTCAAAACCAATCCATTACCCCAAACCAACAAATGCCTATAGCCTATACCTAAATCATCAACACACTATCCTAAGCCCAATACCTTTGGCCCAACACATTATCCTAAGCCTAGTATTTTTGGTTCAACCCAATACCTTAATCTTGAGACCTTAAGCTATGTAATATTAGGAAATCCTAAAAAACCCAAATGCATAACATCAATGGGAGATTTTTTCCTCAAAGTTTGCATGCCCATATTCCTGCTTCTTCCCTAAGCACTTACTTTAATTCTTTGATTTGGTTCATAAGGTACCAATGGCCAACCAGGTTAACATAGATGCCCTTACCACACTTATGACTAGCCTTCTTAAGAAGCATGAAGAGCATTTTTCAAGCTATCTTAGCTGCTCAACAGATCTAATTTTAAGAAAACATAAAGACATAAAGGCAAGCCATCATTAAGGAAGTTGAAGCCCTAATTAACCAAGCAAACCTCAATAATCTCAACCATAATTTGAACCAAACCTATCTTGGGAAACCTACCAATACTCAAGCCCTAAACACCACTGCCCACTCTAGATCTTCCTCTCTCCTAAATCCTTTTCAAGGTGGGGAAGTTTTCTCTTAGGATACCAAATTGCTTATGGATAAACTTAAAGCTATGGAGAAAACCATCAATCCCTGAAGCACCATAATGACTTAATTGATATGGATAGCTTGATCTTGTTCCTTGATGCCAAGCTTCCTCCTAAATTCAAAATGCCTGAGTTGGATAGATATGATGGAACCACATGCCCCAAAACTCATCTAAAGATGTATATGGGAGTAATGAAACCTATGAGACTTAGAGATGATCTTCTTGCTCAAATGTTTCAAAAATCGCTAACCAGAGCTGCCAGGAGATGGTTTCTTTCATTGGACAAGAGCCAAAAAAAAACATGGGATGATATTTGTTATGTCTTTGTTAGATAGTATCATTATAACACTAAAGTAAATGTCACTAGGTGTGATTTGGAAAGCACAAAGTAACTTCTAGATGAGTCATTCTCTATGTTCCATACAAGGTGGAGAGCTAAATCTGCTCAAATGGTAAATAGGCCAACCGAGCAAGAACAGGTGGATATTGTTGTCAAGAATCTACTCTCAACCTATCGAGCCCGCTTGTTAACATAATACCTACCCACCTTTAGAGCTTTGGTTGCAATTGCATCAAAAGTTGGAGATTACATCAGAAGTAAATCATTTAAAGCTGAATTCCCCACCACCAACTTGAACAATCATGGGGAATCTAGATTCGAGTCAACCCCACCTTACCTCAACCCTGAGTGGCATAACATGGAAGAGTTCAAGCCTAGCTAATTAACCTGTCTGAGGTTGAATTCCAAATCTAAGTCTGAGTCTAAGTTTTAGTTAAAGTCTATCATTTTATTTTATTTTATTTTTTGTATTTTGCTAACTATGTCAGTCCCCTTTTTATTATCTTATAATAAAATTTCTTTTATACTAATGCATCTTTTCTTTTCATTATCTTCCTTGATTTAGTCTGACACGGATGAGCTTTAAAAAGAAAAAAATAGAGAAAAAAAAGAGAAAAAAAGGAAAAGAAAATGAAGAAAAGAGGGGTAAATTCGTACATCCAGACAACCGACACCCGATTACAAATCTATAGAATCAAACCAGGCTTAAATAAGAGCTGAAACAAATGAGAATGAAGTAAAAAAATGGTGGGCAGTCTAATGGGGACCACATATGGCACTTATGACCACATAGAACCTTTACAGAATAGCAAAGGTCCTATGTAGAACTGCCTGTGCAGCAATGCTTTGCTCTGTGCATTTTGTGTGGTCTCAAAGTTGCCGTGTGCAGTTCCTAAAGCATCTTATGTGGTTTTGTGTCTTAAGATGCAAATCCCACATCGAAAGTTCACCATTTTCACTCCCAACTCTCTCCCTATAAAAGCTACACCTCCCTGCCTCATTTCCACACTTAGAATTGCTTAATCAAATTAATTGATTTCAAAGCAATCAATATTTTTTAAAGTTTCATCTGAAAGGAACGAACTTCTTAATTTAAAATTTTGTTTTATTTTGTTTATTTGGGTGGTTGTTTCAAGGTAGTTCTCCTCAAAGCAATCCAAAGAGGTCCTAATAACATTGTCCAAGTAGCTATTTGAAGGTTGTCATTTCGTGAGCCGAGAAGGCGGAATTGCAATCTGGGCATCCTCTTCATCCGCCCTATGTCCCCAAGCCTCATTTTTGTAAGGTATTTATTTCCTTTTTTTTATTATTTTCTTGTTTTCGTGTTTTGTGTTGTTTTTGTTTTAGTGTTTCTTTTGCTTTATATTGTTCTGTTTGTTTGTTTGTTCTATTATTTTTCCTTAGGATTGCTTAGAACAATCATTTATTATTCATTTGCTTTGCATATTTTATTGTTTTCTTTCATCATTTTGAGGCATATTGATTAGAATATGATTTAGTCAACCAGGTCAATGATTTGAATTATTGCATTAACTTGTTAATTAAAACCTGACCTAATTAACAACTCAATAATCAATCAATCTAATTTAATCAATCAATTCTCCTTTCAATCAATGAACTGAAACATGATAAAATGGCTAGGCTAAACTATCCCCTTTTCAAAAAGTGCAAACTACATGGATTTTGATTCCCATTCAAAGGGATACATAGGCTTGCTTGTTTAAAGCATCAAATCCAATTTAAATAAGAAATAATCCT
>CANTUT010000512.1:0-105000 GCA_947687605.1 Reutealis trisperma | reverse complement strand
TCAATAAGCCTTTGTTCTGTTTGCTACAAGATTATCTCCAAGATCCTCACAGTGCATTTGCAAAAAATTATTCCGCATTTGATTAATAAGCACCAAAGTGCCTTTCTCAAAGGAAGATCAATTTCAAACAACATATTAATTGCCCATGAACTTATGCATTCCCTAAAAACTAGAAGAGGCTCTTGCCAAGATGTTGGTATTAAGCTTGACTTAAGCAAAGCTCATGACAATCTTGAGTGGTCCTTATTGGAAAAAATTCTTCATTAATGGGGTTTTAGTAGCAAATGGATACAGTGGGTGCTTGAATGTGTTACTTCAGTAACCTATTCCTTCAATATCAATCGAAATGTTTGTGGATATCTAACACTAAGCGGGGGCCTCCGTCAAAGAGATCCTTTATCTCCACATCTTTTCATATTGTGTGTTAAAGCTCTATCTAATCTTAAAGCTCTATCTAATCTTATTATCAAAGTTGAGCAGAATAATAAGCTTTATGGTATTCGTGTTGCTCAATGTAGCCCTCCTATTAGCCACTTATTATTTGCTAATGATTCCCTTATCTTTTGTAGAGCTTCCTTTTCTGATGTAATGAAGGTTAAAGACATTTTAGAGCTGTAGGCATCAGGCAATGGGCAATACATAAATTTGGAGAAGTTAGCAATGTTTTATAACAAAAATACCCCACAATCAGTCAAGAACCAGCCTGCTAGAATTTTAAACATTCCTAACCTTGGCAATCAAGATAAATACTTAGGGTTCCCTTTTGTGGTAAACAAATCAAAGATGAGAACTTTTATAGAGCTCAAACAAAAGATAGAATAGAGACTTGCAAGTTGGAAGCAAAGACTCTTATCGTCTATGGGTAAAGAAGTACTCATCAAATCGATCGTGGCTGCTATTCTGGTATATGCCATGGCTAGTTTCAAATTACCCCATGGATTTTGTAAAGAAATAAATAAAATTGTAGTAGGATTCTATTAGGGTTAGAAAGAACAAGCAAAGAAAATGCATTGGGTCTCATAAAAGAAAATGTATCATGCTAAGGGTGATAGAGGTCTTGGCTTTTGAGATTTCAAGGCATTTAATCTTCCTCTTTTGGCAAAACAGGGATGGAAAATCCTTCAAGAGTCTTGATCCTTACTAGCACGTGTTTTTAGAGGCAAATACTTTCATTCAAGTTCTTTTCTTGAAGCAATTAAATGACCCAACCCATCTTAGGCTTGGCAAAGTATTTTGATAGGAAGAAAAGTGTTAAAAAAGGAATTATATGGAGAATTAGTAATGGGCAACTTGTTCACTATACAGATGACCCTTGGATTCCTTCACATTAGCCGTTTAAACAGAGGCTCATTAATCTACAATCTCACGTTACTCCTTTGGTGCATATGCTATTTACAAATGATAAAAAATCTTGGAATGTGCCTCTCTTGCAATCTATCTTCCCTCCTAATGATGTTAGCTCCATCCTTAGTATTCCTATTTCAATGACTAGTGCAAATGACTCTATTGTGTGGAATTTCTCTAAATCAGGTTGCTACTTGGTTAAATCTAGTTATCAAGTAGCTTTGAATTTATGTTAGGAAGGGAAATCTACTTCTTTTACCCAAAATTAAGAATTGGACAATGCTTTTTGGTAGGAATTAAGAAAGGTTCAAATGTTTCTATGGAAAATGGAGAGAAATTGTCTCCCTATTGGTGCAAATATGAAAACAAGGCTAACCCATATTGATGATTCATGTCGATGGTGTGGCCAAATTGAAACAGACAAGCACCTTTTCTTCTCTTGCCCAAAAGCTGAATCTATATGGTTTGGTTCCCCACTTAGCATCAAATCATCTCTTCTCCTAAGTACCTCAGTAGTAGATTATTGGAAGTTCTTAGTTTCTAACTTTAAACATCTACCTCACAGTAATGAGATGATTTTATTGGCTGCCCTCCTATTATGGCACATTTGGAAGGTAAGGAATTCATCGATATTTGACAATGAATGTTGGGATAGCCTAGTAGCTATTCAAAAAACTTTGAAATACAGTGATGAAATTGTTGCAGCAAAGAAGTCAAATACGGAAATAGAATCCAATGTTTATTTACCAAAATTAAATCTAGTGGAGCCTAGGTGGTCACCTCCCCCTACTAGATATTTGAAGTTCAATTGTGATGCTGCTACAAACAAGCTTAGAAGAATGGGAGCTATTGGTGTGGTTATTAGAAATACTCATGGTCAAATTCTTCATATACTTTGCAATCCCATA
Organism: Reutealis trisperma; assembly: GCA_947687605.1. Classification (NCBI taxonomy): domain Eukaryota; kingdom Viridiplantae; phylum Streptophyta; class Magnoliopsida; order Malpighiales; family Euphorbiaceae; genus Reutealis; species Reutealis trisperma. Next base: position 102,748 of record CANTUT010000512.1, on the reverse strand, counting down.
TATCGTATTTCAAGTCCTATGGTTTTGGAAGGTTTGGCCTTCGTGAAGCTTTGATAATGGGGGTACAACAAAAGATTCAGTTTGCTATATTTGAAAGTGACTCTTTAGCTTCGATCTAGGCTCTTAAACATAATAGCAGCCCATCCAAAGATTGTGATAGTGTTGCTAAGGATATTCTCACATTATCTCAAGATTTTGTCATTTGCAACTTTGTTTTCATCAATAGGAATTGTAATTGGATGGCTCATAATGGAGCTAAGAAAGCCCTCTCTTTTTCATCCTCTGTGATTGATGATCCTATTCCCCTTCATTGGCTTAAAAGCCAATTTTTTGTACATCCATAGTTGTAATTTTTGCTATCAATTTGAACTACCCTTGGTTAAAAAAAAATTAAAAAAAAAAAAGATAGATATTGTTGATTGCTGATAACTGATAAATGTTAGTCAATTGATAAAAATTTAGCAATTATTGCTGTTGAGATGTATAATAACCATATAAGTATAATTATTTTTACATGTACACATGTATATCGTTATCAATTTTGATGTATTATGAAAATCAAAGTATTAACTAAGATATGTTTAATTTTGTTTATATATATTTGTATTTTTTTGTAAAATGTAAATATAGTAATTATTTTAAATATTATAATAACTATTTATTATATCCAAAGGATTATCATTAAATATATCACACGAAAATTGTTTTCAAAAAATAATTTCATTAATAATTATTTTTAATAAGGATAATATAGTAAAAATATAATATTAGCTATCAATTGATAGGAAAAAATTTTCAAAATAAAACTTTTGTAATTAGCAGTTCCTATTTATATCTTTCCATTTTTCTTATGTGATATTTTTATTTGTACTTAATATCCTAAACCAGTCTCAATACTTTAGAAAAATTGTATATATATTATTAATTATTTACTTATATATATATATATATATATATATATATATATATATATATATATATATATATATATATATATATATATATATATATATATATATATATATATATATATATATATATATATATATATATATATATTAGTTTTTAATTAGATGAATTAATAAATTACATTTTGATGTGGAAATAAACCATCATAAACATATATAAGCCTATTGAATAAATCTATATCAAACTTTACATATTTTTTCAGTGACATCGATTTTCAAAAAATAGAAGATTTTACCTCAATTTGAAAAATTGTTACAATTGTATCCCAGAAGTCAAATTTTATATATATATATATATATATATATATATATATATATATATATATATATATATATATATCAAATTTTATGTTTTTTTTGTAATTATACCCCATTTTCAAAAAATAGCAATTTTATCCTAATTTAAATAAATTATTGCATTTGTACCCCAAAGTCAAAAATAAAAAGAAAAAATTATTCTTATCTGAATAAAAAAAAAATATTTTTCTATTTTTTCTCTCTCATTTCTGTTATATGTTTCATCTCTTTAATTTGAAGGCAACTTATCTATACTATTCACCTATTCAACTATCACCACCACCACCACATAATCCGACTATTCCATCACCTCTACTTAACCATTGCTATGTCCATTAATAACCACCATTGCCACTGCCATTGCTACCACCTGTACCTTACCATCATAAGCCATCATCACCATCGCATGCTCATCATCATGATTATTAGTATGGTCTATCCAAGTTATCTTAACCAACCCCAACTCCATGTAGAATCACCATCTTGTCATTATTGTGCATTTGTAAAATGCATCTGCAATCTTAAACATTTGACACCTCCAATAAAACCTTCCTTAATATGAGCTACTATTATTACCATCTCCTACTGACTTTGTAACACTCGTGTCTTCTCCCCATAAATTAAAACCACTTGCTCCATTAAGCCATACTTTTAGTCTAGTTCCATCATCATTGTCATCTTCTAATGGAGGTTAAGAGTATGGGAAGTAACTTTGTGATTGAGATAGAAAGCAAATGTGAAGGTGGGGGTGGGATGGGAAAAAGATGAAAGAGAAAAAGAATAGTGGGGAAGAGAGAAAAAGAAAAAAAAATGAAAAATCTATTTTTTTAATTTATAAAAGAATAAAATATTTTTCCAATTTTGATGCTTGAAATACAATTGCAACTAACTTTTCAAATTGAGCTAAAATCATCTTTCCTTAAACTGGGATATAATTGCAAAAAGATATAAAATTTGAGTAGATTATTTAATAATTTTTTTCTTTTTAATTTTGACTTTTTGAGTATAATTATAACAACTTTTTCAAATTGAGGTAAAAACATCCATTTTCTAGAACAAAAATGATTGACAAATTAGTTGATCTAGATCAATAGGGATCTCATAATAATTAATAATATTTGATAGAATTGTATTGATAATTTCCACTTTTTCATTAGAATGATAGAATACCCAATTTATGGACTAAATATGGGCAAAAATATAATTGAGGGCCTAAACTCCATTTTGATGCAATCAACTCTCTAAACTTCCAATTTGAATTAATTTAGGGCTTATCGAGGCATGTGTTACCAATGAGGCTAACACTTGTTAAGTGTGGCCCACATAATCAGAAGTGGAACCCACTTTATTTTTTACATAATAAAAAATATTAAAATCTAAACAAATTATATTATTAAATAATTAAAATTTTAAATTAAAAACTTAAAGAAAAACACAAACTAGGTTCCATGAGATGAAACCCTGATCTGGGTTTATCAAACCAAGAAATTAAAAAAAAAATCTTCAAAAGAAAAAACAGAAAAGGCAAAATTAAATAAAAATCCAGATCTGGGTTTGTTGAAAGGCGCAGTCCATCCCATTCCCATAGAGGTTCCTTCCATACCCCGCCTAATGCCTTTGATTAGTGCTTCTATTGGAATTTTAACTGAGACTAAAGATGAAATTGCAGAAGCCAAAGCAAAAGTTGCTACTAATGTGAACCCTGATGGTAAAGACCATCAAACCCACAAACAAATCAAAATCAAAAACCTAGAAAATCCAAATTCAGGTCATAAAAATGGTACCCCACCTAAAGACAACATATGTGGCAGAGAACAAAAGCTATAATGCCATGGACAGGTATGAATGCCACAAGATTTGGCAGGCCTTAATAAGTTCTAGGATTTTTAATCATGTAGGGACATGATATGAAATAATAAAAGGAGTTATTAAACTCACATTTTATTAATCAATAATATTCTTCATCAAAAACTATCATTATGAGTTTAATTAAGTACATATATAGAGAGAGAGCTCAAACCCTAACCCTAGAATCATATAAGATTTAGGAAATCTTATCTCTACAAGGAAAGAAGAATCCTAATTGAAAATAACTCCCAAAATTAAGCAATTAAAATAAATCTGATTTGGACCATTAAATATGATAAATTTAGGTCCTAAAAACATTAGAAACTAAATTAAAATAAATAAATTTGGAAAACATAAAAACACCAATTTTGAACAGCCACATTATTAAGTTGCATGCCCATGCATAAGAGGAGTTGCATGCCCATACAACTCAAACATGCTTCTACCCCTTTTTGAAACTTCTGAGTTTCATCCTTCCTTTGCTTGATTCATGGACTTCAAGTTTTGTTCTTCCAATTCCAAGCCTTATTCATCATCATATTGAATATTTGATTTTGTGGCTTGAAGATGACCATACCTAGGATCATATCATTCCCTCTTCCTTTGAAAGATTCCTCCTCGAATCTTGCATTTCCCTCGGTTCAATGTGCAAATTCTCCACCTTTATTATTATTATTATTATTTCTTTTGTATTTTTTGATATAGTTGACTCAAAATAGAAAGGAAATAAATAACAAAAGGCACAAAAAAATAATAAAATGAGAATAGAAAAACTAGTGAGATTGACATAAGAAAAAGAAATAGAACGAAACACAAAAGCTGACTTCTAACAAAGATGAACCAATGCTCAAACCTAACTTGTGAATTTTCTTTTTAAAACAATCATACCAAGATAGTATAATTAAAAACAAACATAACAATCTAACTTAGAATAGAATTAATTGATGCTATATGATACAAATCCCAAAAAAAAATTTTGAGACCCAAAAATAATATAGAAATCAAGAATACCAATTAATGGAATTAATTGACACTATTTGATGAGAAGGTCAAGCGACCTACCTTAAGACCCAATAGCAATATAAAATTAAAAAAAAAAAACCAAAAGTGGAATTGATTGATAATGTCTGATGAGAACCTCAAACATAGAATTTTAAGACCTAACAACAATATTAGAATTAAGAAAATCCAAACATGAATCAGAACACAAACTCAAACATTTTTTTTTTTTTTTTGACACTAGGATTGAACAAACAACACAAAAAGAAAGAAGAATGTAGAAAACTAAAGACACAATAACATTAATTTTAAATTTGAGGAAGCAAGGAACCGTAATTCAAAATTAATCAAGACTCTTTTTTTTTTTTATACTCTAAACACAAGGATAACCAATGTGAATTGAAAGCCTAAGCTCTAATATGAGATGATGTGAACTCAGATGGTACAGACTAGTGAACCCATGAACAAATGAAAATCAACAACTTAGGAAAGTCCAAATTTAGGTCATAGAAACAAAACCCCACCCAAAGCCAATGTATTTGGCAGAGAATGGAAGCTATAATGCCATAGAATGATATGAATACCATAAGGTTTGGCAGGCCTTGATAAGTTCTAAGGTTTTCAACCATATAAGGATATGACATGAAATAATAAAAGGAGTTATTAAACTCATATTTTATTAATCAATATTCTCCATCAAAAATTGTTGTTACAAGTTTAATAAAGTACATATAAAAAGAGAGCTCAAACCCTAATCCTAGAATTAGATAAGATTTAGGAAATCTTATCTATGTAAGGAAAGAAGAATTAGACATGCTTCTACCCCTTTTTGAAACTTCTAAGTTTCATCCTTCCTTTGCTCGATTCATGGACTTAAGTTTTGTTCTTCCAATATCAAGTCTTATGCATATTTGATTTTATGGCTTGAAGATGGACTCACTTAGCATCATATCGGCTACTAAAACTAGTGGCGCCTCTGCACCTACTATTATAAGTGTACCTCTCTCTCTCTCTCTCTCTCTCTCTTTCTCTCTCTCTCTCTAATATCTTATGTAACAAATTTGTAAATTTTAGATTCATTGACATTTGAAAAGATATAAACTTTAAAAACTCAAATTGCTTAAATCTACTTTTACTTCTCTCAAAATGCCTAGATTCAAATTCTTAATCATAAGTTTTCTATTTTATTCCTACATTTATTTTAGTGTATCTATTAGCATTTGTTGAGCTTTGAAAATAGATGGCATTATTATTCTATATGGGTAATTGGATATCAATCTTGATTTGCATTAGAATGCTGATTATTCTTGAATTTAATGGGTTTTTAAAAATTAACTAACTTTGTAATTTATTCCTTTTGAATTAGAGATTTCTTATTTTGAGCTGGGGGAGGTTAGGTGGATGGATTGAGCATTTGGGTGCCTTGTTGACAGAAAATTTCATTTATTTCAATCATTCAACCAAATGGGTAATTTGGTAGCAATTAGCATATTGCAATCATTTCTTGAAATTGGTCCTAGCCTTCTAGGTTCGAATCTTGAATGTTAATTTCATTTTTCTTTTTATCTTTTTTTTTTTTTTTGCTTTTGAAGGATTTTCTTAATTTTGCTTTTGAATATTTTTCAATTATTTAAAATTTTAAAATTTTGATTTTGTTAATAAATGGATCAAAAGTAGGTTATCAGTAATTTGATTTCCTTTTTCTTTTCTTTTTAAGTTTTTAATTTATTTTTCATTATTTAAAAATATAATTTATTTAAATTTAAATTTTTTATTATTTAAAAAATGAAGTGGGTCCCAAATGGGTTTTACTTTACTAAATTGTTATAACAATGTTAGGTTAATTAACTTAGGAGGTCCCAAATTGCATCAAATTGGGAGTTTAGGGATTTAATTGCATCAAATTGGAGTTTAGTCTCTCAATTACATTTTTGCTAGTAGTTCAAGTCCTAAATTGAGCATTTCCCCATTAGAATTGAAAACTTTTGAAATTTTCATTCTCTCTCTACAATTGAAATTCAAATTTCAATCTCTCTCTTCAATTAATGTTCAAATTTCATTCTCTCTCCAAGTGTTATCAATTTTCATCATCTTTCTTTAGTTAAATTTTTTGTAACTCTAAATTGAATTATCTCTCTTATTATATAAACACTGAATTTATGATTTTCCATGGGAACATTGAAATTTTTAACATCTCTCTTCACTGGAATTTTAAACATCTGTGTTCCTTTTGATTTTGCAATGAGAAGATGAAGAGAAAAAATAATGTGAATTGCTTATAATTAGGGTTAGCAGAAGCCTGTACAAGTCATTTGACTCCATGAAAGAAGCTCTTGATGCTTATAATTGTTGGCCCCTGATGCTTACATTTGTTATCTAAATTCTAATGGAGAAGGAAGCTCTACTATTGTCTCCAATTCCTTTACTTCTGGTTATGAGGAGACTCAACAACACACAGGAGAGGAAGAAGCATTTGATTCTTTGATCAAAAAGGATATTTTAATGAATCAAAACGGTTATAAGATTTTTCTCATTCGATTCATATATGGTTTGCTATATGGAATGCAAATTTTAGTTCACTAGTAATGTAACTTTGAATTTCTATATGCAATCACCTAAGATTTTTGAGGTAATGGAATGAATTTTTTATGGCCTTTAAATTCAATCAGTACAAAAGAAGAACCAATTTGTTCAAGATAATTAAAGATAGATTTGGTTTGTTTGAATTTTGTAGAGAATTAATTGATGACTTACCTCCTTAGTTGGGTTTCTTGAAAATATTTCTTCTTTTTGTTATTTTATAGTAAATAGAGAGAGTTGAATTATAAGTAAAATGGAGATGTAGTTGCAAACAAAAAAGCTACTTCCATTTACTGTATGAATTTTGAGGTTTTATCATGGAATGGCATCCATTGAGATCATAGGAACTCTTTAATCCACAATTAGAATATCCTTAGAGTAGGGAAATCAATTGCAGAATGATTTGGTAAAACAATTAATCCTAAGAAGTTTTCATATTTCATTGCTATGATCTATATAATTAAAAACAAGGTCATATTTTGATTTTACTTTGTTTATGATCATAGTTTGATATAGGACTTTTTGTAATGTAGGTAAGTTGTTTCCTATATTGCACCTATTTTTATTTTGGATTTTCCATATAATTCAAGTTATTTTTCTAGAACTGGTTCAACCTTTAATAACGATCTTCTTTCATGAACTACATCTAAAATTTTTTAAAATGCAAATTTTTTTTTGATAAGGTTAAAGTAAAGCATTAAAAAAAATATCAACTAATACTAAAAAATATATTAGCTTGATAGATATCAGTTTTAGTGTGTGTGTGTGTGTCGATATATATATATATGTCAGACCTATTTATTAAGCTGTGACAGTCCTAAGGCATAGGGAGACATAAGTCATCTAAACCCGTAAAACCCCATTTAACTTATAATTCTTCACCATTTATCATGTAGGACCTTATCTCAAGATCGAAACTTGATTACCTTTCCTTATTGCCTATTGCTAGTTTATCATTTTACATATTACCAAATACTTAATTACTAATACCATTTATGTACTCAACTCGTAAAATTTCCAGATTTGTATTTTATGTCATTATCCAAATATTCATAACTCAATACACTATTATAATAGTAATTACAATACAATTACAATACATGTAAACCCAATGACATTTTAGTGTTAAACCTTCGTAACCATAGAGCTCTAAACCAAGACTCACAACACTTGAAATTAGCAGAGTAACTTCCAAACGGAAGAATAGGGCTTGGAATTTACCTTATTGACTCATTAATCTTACCTAAAAATTTTAAACAACTAAGGAATGAGACAAAACTCTATGAGTACATAATAATACAATATGGGGTGAGCATGTGGGTTTTTATCAAAATGGGCACATTATAATAATGGAGTAATGTTAATCAAAATTGTCTTTATAGATCAATTTCTCATTTAGGATAAAAATAATATTTTTAACAGAAATAGTAATTGATTGGAAGCGGAATGCTTTCCATACATATAAATTAAAAAGTGGTAGTCAAAGCCTTACTCACTCATATGCATCACATTACGTAAGACTGATCAGGTCTTACAGTTAGGCGTTCCCCCTAACAAAAGTTAGGTACTCTCACCCTACCCGCAGGCTTATACCAAGTACATAAGATCCAATGTATTACCCCACATCAAAAGGATACTTCTGCTTATTAATAAGCAATCAATAAAAGGATCATATGGAATTCACAATAAGAAATTCAATGGAAATTATACCAATACAAGAATAATTCTCATCAATGGTCATATTATGAAATCAATGTGAAAAGGTTCATAATGGCCAAATGCCACCAAGAAATATCATATCCAAATACAACATTCAATAGGCAATTCATGTTCAACAAGAAATTGGGATATTTCAATAAGGATAATTTGATCAACAATGGTTTCTAAAACATGGCATATATCATATTATATTATTAAGTACTCACCTTTGACTCCTTTGCTCCTATTTATGTTTAACTTTAATGCTAGTGGTGCTCCTCCTACTCTTGGACAATGTCCTTGTCCTTGTCCTTGTCTTTAGATTCTACACATTTATATTTCAATTACAGATAAATCACTTCCTTGTTATGACATTAATTTAATTTAGCTTAACTTGTTAACACTTCTATCTTGTTCATTGTAGTACAACTTATTACTTTTAAGGTCAAGACACACTATACATATACTTGTTACTAATTTTAACACTTTCCTTAGTTGTTTTCCAAATAGCAAAATGTATTCACTTAAGGAAAGATAACTCATTTCCTTCCAATTTCACATTTCAACTTCATAATAGTTAATTAAAATCAATTTAAACAATTTCCAATATTCAATGGAACTAGTTCCACTTTCACTTTCTAATTCCATAAATGAACCTAGTTCATTAAATTTGGAGAAAATTATTTCAATCAATTGAATTTTGAAATTAACATTATACAATTCATGTTACACCATTCTTAAGCTTAATTCCCCCTTCAATTCTATGAATTCAAGCTTAGTTCTCAAAATCTTCAATTTGTCCATAAACCCTAGAATTTGGGAAAAACCATTAATTCCTCATCCAATCTTCAAATTGATCATAAAATTAAGAAATTAGCATATTAAAAAGCCTATATCATCAATCAAACATGGAAAACAATTATTAGATCTTCAAATTCCTTTTTTAACCTAAGTTATGTCTTCAAAATTTCAAGTGTTGAAATAAGCTTCTATAATTCAATTTGACACTTCCAAACCACTATTTTGCATCCCAAATAACCTTAGATAACATCAAATAAATTTCAAAACAATTCTTTATACTAAATCAAAGAGAGGCTAAATGTAGTGCTAATGTTCCCTTACATATGCACTTTGCTTCCCTTGCTTGTTTTCACTTGATATACCTCAAGTTCTCAAGCCTAATCCCCATATTTAATCAAAGAATATATAAAATAAATATTTTCTAATTATACTTGCTTTTGGCTAAATCATATAGATGGAAGAAAAAGAAAGTTTTTATAACTATAGCACCAAAGTCATGTTTAGAACACATAAAAGAAGAGATGAGCACAAACTCTTACCTTGGGAAGCCTTGTTTTGAATTGACATGGTGGTGGCACAAAATTTAAAGTCTATTTCTCTAATAGGATGTATTTTTGTGGTAAATTTTGCAAAAATGAAGAAAATTGCATGTCTTTGTGTTTATATATGCAAGTTGAATGGTGGTGATTTAATCACACTTAATCCAATGGCTAGGATTTAATCAAAATGGATGGCTATGATCTAATTCAACTGGACAGCTAGGATTTCATCTAATTTGGTGATGGTCATCATATAGTATGGAAAGAGCAAAAATGAATGTAGACTTTGGTGTAGGAAAAGTGAGAATTCAAGTTGGAAAAGGATTTGTCTTAGTAAAAAATGGTGGCTTCTTAGTCAAATTTTGTGGCTAGCTCATCCTATTATGAACTCTTAATTTTGCACCTTCCAATATGTGTTTGAACCTTAAAAGCACTTAGACTCAATGAACAAACCTCTAGAAGCCGAAAGCTCTCAAATGGGAAAATTGGAAAAATTAAAATGTTTCTTTTTGACATTTGAACCCTTTTGAGTCATCCAGGACTGAATAATGAATACAATACAACTAGAATCATGTAAATCGGACGAGAAACGAGTGAGAACGAGAGAAAATGGGAAAAATGGGTAAATCAGTATAGTTGCCACACAGCTCTGTGGCATTGTAATAGAGCACTCTGCGGTGCCCAAAGCCTTTTGTGGTACTGCCACAGGGGTCCTTGTGGTGCCACAGAGACTTATGCGGTAGTCTAAGCTTGTTTCTATTTCCCACATTGGAAATTTGTGCCTCTATGCTTTAATTCTCCCTCTATATATAGATGGCCTCTCTATACTTCAAAACACATAGACTTGGAGGTTTAAAAAATACTAACTTTAAGTAAAATTGCTTTGCATTTGCTCCTTACTTTGTAAAGCAAGTTGGAGGGTTTCTCTTTGATTCTTACCTGACTAGTTAAATGTTGTCCGCTCGCCTGTTCGAGGTAAGTCTATTGCCCAAGACTCATTTTTTTCAATTTGAGACTATCCACCGCCCGCCATCCAAAGCTAACTGCTGCCGCCATCTGAGATAAGCTTCTTTTCCTTTAATTCTCTTTTGTCTAAATTTCCTTGCTTCTTTTAGTTAGTTAAATAAATTGATTCATCTAAGTTGTTAGCTAATCAACTCAGTAATCAATTAAATTAATTAATTAACTCAACCTTCTTTTAATCAATCAATCAAAACATAATAAAGCAGCTAGGTCCGTTCGCAAGAAGGGAGAACTGCGTGGATTCTGATTCTCATTTAAAAGGATACATAGGTATACTTGGTTCAGGCATCGAATCTAATTAAAACTAACCAACTCTCCCCCCTATCACCTACTTCACTTGCTTTTATTTTATTTTCTTTTACTTAGTTATTAGGTTTAGTTAGGGGAATGTGTGACGTCCCTAGAACCCATAAGAGTTAGAGGAGGTATCTCTTAAGTTTAGGATTTTATTGTAATATTAACTTATTTTTATTTCGAACCTTAGCTGTGTTTTTACTTTATTGTTGAAATAGATGAGTTACATGACCATGCATATTATAAATTATTCATGCATTTTAATTTGTTCATGAAATATATTTTAAGTCACTCTTATATTCATTAGTCAAACTTATTTTATTAAATTAAACTGAAAACCTAGTCCCTGAATCCTCTTTGGTTTCAAGGCTAGTGATCTTTTTTTCTTTGGGTAATAATTAAAGTCAAATGAATTTTTTCCTTATATTTTCCAAATAAAAATAAATTGAGGTGGTGACTCCAAAAAATAATTTTCAAACCTACCAAAGATAAGCCTGAGAGTTTTCTTGTGAGTTCTTTCCCAAATGAGCATTTCAATTCCCTTTAGCGGATCAGATCGGTGCTCGAGCGAGCCCTCACACCTACATCTATTTAACTATTGTTAGCTATTTCTAGCTCTAGTTAAGTGTATGCTCATCTATTCTTTGGCCTTGTGGGCCAGCCATCCAATGGGCTTGGGCTTTAGAGTCCAAATGTCCATTAACGAATCCATATATGCACATTTCAAACTTGATAACTTAATACATTTTTCATTTTATTTCTTTCACTTTAATATACATATTCCTAATTTCTAATATCACTACACAGTCTAGACATTGCTAGATAAATCTTATTTACTCTATAGTGTACATTTTCTAGCCTTTCATTAGCATTGTTCAAGTATGTAATTCATATAAACTTACTAGGTCAAACTAAGTTTGACTTCTATTATACCATTGTAACTTTAATTGAAATCAATTTCTCATGACACTATTATTATCTACCAATGACTTAAGAGATGCTAATGCCCATTCACTAGCACTTTAGATTCACATTTCAAATAAATTATTAACATAGGTCACATTAAGTCAAATTCAGTTTGACTTTCATTTTATCATAATAGTGCTCATTAAAATTGATTACATTCTTTACTCATTGTCACATTATTTATTGAAATGATTTCTTATGGTATTCTTATGATTCTTAATATGCTAGAAAGGCCTTGAATAGTATAGTAGATGAACATTATAGTGGCACCATTACTGACTCTAATAGGTTAGGGAAACCTTAGATATTACTTTCTACTCCCCTTTAGAAAATTCATCCTTAAATTTTCAAAACAGATACTCTTGATTCATAAGGCAAATGATAATACTTAGGTTATATGTCTCAGTTGTTTTCTCATACACATTTATTATCCCTATGAATTTTCTATCATTTTCTTGCTATCTTAATTATTCAAATTTTTTTGATAATTCCTCTTTAATAACAACTCTTATATCATAAGATCCATTATGAAATCAATGTTACTTCAATTTTCTAAACAAACAATTATGTAATATATCTTTTGTCACTTTGCATACTATAAGTCTATTATCTCATGTCAAACTCATTATTGGCTTAAGAATCTTAGGTAATATAAACATCTTTCATGATTCTTTTAAACACTTTATCTTGTATTATAATATTTAAAGCACTATACAAAGATCTTATTGTTTCACTCTAAATCTTTGCAAGAGTAACTTAAAATGCTATAAACCCATGTTTGGTGGTCATGATCACTCTTAATACTCATTACAAATTGCAAGTACCAACTCTTTAGACAAATTATTTCCATTTCTACTCTTCACTTACTATTGAAGAATTCATTCCATAATTAATCAATCATTAACCATATATGTCTATAAGGAATTGATTACTTAGTTTATCAAACCAAATTTTCAATTAGTTTGTCCTTTGTTAAAACTTTTTCTACAACTTTAATCGTTTAATCATCTTTTGAAAGTATAATATCCATATAGTATATACATAATTATTTACAAATGAAAAACATAACAAAGCTCACCTTATCCTTCATTAACTTATATGTCCTATCTACACATACCAATTTCACAGTTTTACACCGAATCTTTATAATTCTATAGAATCTCAAATCAACATATAGATATTCTTAGATTCTTTATCATTACTAATTGTCTCAATTACCCCAGAATTTAATATTCTAGTCATTTTCGCACTTGCTCTAGTATATGTTTATATACACACTTATACAATCAGATATATAGTAATTTCCTTGCATACATAGTTCATCTTTGTCATTCTCACACTTATGAGCATTATCCTTTACTGCAAATTTAGAACTTATTCTTTTTCACTTTTTCCTTAATTTCACCAATTGTAGTTCCTTGTTCCTTAAGTCTTGTATTTCGCTTAAGAAATTCAACTTTCAACTGACTCTAGTAGGTTAGGAAAACATTGGGTATTACAATATATATATATATATATAAGATGAATGTTCCTTTTACATGCCACATAAAACCAAATAAAAAAAATATAGAATACAGTATAGATAATTAGATAAAAAAGACTTATTATACTAGAAATATTGTTGAACATAAACAGCAGAAACGTTTTACAAATCAAATTATTGAAAAAACAAAATAAAACTTGTATGGAATTCCATAGGGTCTTTATTTGCCAAAAGGAAATCTACTTCATCATTGAGCTCCAAGTTTTGATCCTTTACAAATTTAACCCGACTGTTTTCAATCTTGGCCTTTGTCATCTTACCATGAGCATTAAACCTAGGTACATATCCATAATTTATATCGTGACCATTTCCCATACAAATTACCTTTCAAATAAAACTAAAGTTCAAGGCATCAAGTTTAATATGCCACCAAGGCTTCAGCTCGTACCATTTTATCATAGCTAGAATACATTCTCTCTGATACATTGATTTACCATCTTTATCATCAAAAATTGCTCTCACACACCAGATATTTCGTACAAATCTACTTACTGATATTGTTACAAATTCATTAAATGGTATACTAAGATTTCTTATAACATATCAAGGAATATTCTAGAAAAAAAAATAATGCCCATAATAAGAGAAGATATAAAATGAAAAGTAATGGTTAAATTTTGTAAATGTTGGAATTTCAATTCTAATAAATTCCTAAATCCTAATAACTACTAAAATGTCATCATATTTATGGAAAAAGAAATATGAAATTGAGCAATTCAAACCCTAGGACATATATATACTCACAATTCTGTCTTGGCCTGGAAAGATACAAACGCTCCATGATTTCTTCCTTTTGATCACCATTAGTCTCTTCTTATGCTCCATCTCTTTTGAATCACTAAGTGATGTACAAGTTATAAGAAAAGACAGATATATAGAGCAAATTTTTAGTGAAAATAGAGATAAGTTTTAGATTGTGGTAGAAGAAGAGGATTTGGATTTGTAGCATGTACAACTTGCTGCTTTGAATTCCTTGGAAAAGAATGAGAACTAAAGTGTGCGTCCAACTTGCTGCTTTGAATTCCCTGGAAAAGAATGAGAAATAAAGTGTTCAACAGGACATTAACTATCAGGCGGCTGTCACAATTTCCAATGTTTGTTAGTTAAATGCACCATTTTAAAAGAGAATTAGGGTTTCATATTACAACAATTGCATTGAGTCATTAACATCACAAACTGATTACCCTCACTCCTAGCCATAGGCATAGTGAACTGTCAAACTACCATATTTGACTATCTCTTTAACATGAATGATGATTACTTTTAGGGTTTTAAAGTTAATTGGAAAGATAAATCAAAAGAATGGATGAACAAGTAGATAAAAATAAGGCATCCCATTTTATTAAAGAAAAGGAGAAAAATACACATAAAACTTGTAAAAAAAATACATTAAACAAAAAAAGAAAAACACGTATAACAGTTAAAAAAAATTCATTGCGATTAGGGGTGGGTGAGGTGAGTGACTTAGCCACAAATGTCATCATATTTCATGAGAACTGCTTGAGTCGTTGTCACTTAAACTAAAGGAAGAGGAGGTAGATTATGAAGACCTTAAGGCAGCACCAGTACATGCAATAATAAGTGGATGGCATAATGGTTTGGATTCTATTGAAGAAACAATAATAACATTTAAATTGCATACAATCGATTTCCTCTTCTCTGTCACCTTATGAAAGAGCTCAAAATGCAACGACATTGCGGGATCTTTTAGTAAAAGTTTCTTACTATACTCCTTCCCATGGTCTCTATTAAGGCGCCTCAGAGTTTCTTTTATCTTCGCCTTCAGATCTGATGCCTCATCTAATTTCTTATTGTAGAGCATCTCAAGAGTTGCTGGAGACCTAAGGAGGTCGGTTATATGTTTTGATGGTTTGGTTGGTGTGTTATCCATTTGAGTGTCTCAAGAGTTCTCATGGTTTATTTTTAGGATGCGCTTGAATGAAGAAGATGATCCTATATTTAAAGACTAATTCGGGGGCATGCAAAGCATGCATAGCCTTTTAGACTTTTTTGGGCAACATAAATTTACTGGTGGTATATCAAAAGAATTGTGTATGATAAAAAGTAGAATTAAATGCCCTACTAATTTCAATTCTACATTATCATGTTTACCTTGGGTACGCATAAAAAAAATTAGGACACACTTCCATATAGTTCATATTATTTATCAATGAGTTCAATAGAGTTTCTTGGCCACCCAAAAATAATGTGTCTAATTTTATGTATATCTTTATAAAATTAGACACATATCTCAATTAATAAATTCATAATATGATATGATTTACAACTAGGTGGTTGAACATTATTATTTTAAATTTTGATTTTTATTCTCTATGCATCTTGAATTACATTATAGAGCTTTGTGATCAATGTATAGTAATGTTAATTAACGAATTGGAATTGCAATTGTCAAGTATAAGACAAGAATAATATTACAATTATGCAATGGTAATGAATAATATATAGATAACAAAAAAATTAGATGATTATACATGACATTGAATAAATTATATGTGGTTATATTAAGTCTTGCAACCATGAGTGATAGTCAAGTATAAGACAAGTACAATATATTATTGTTATGTGATGAGTAAATAAATAGTATTTGAAAGGTATACTATCAATATATGATAAGTATATGTAGGGTACTCTTTCAATCCCTACTTTAATATATAGATGACAAAAAATTATAAGATTATGCATAAGATTGAATAAAATTATATGTGGTTATATTAAGCTTTACAATCACGAGTGACAATCAAGCATAAGACAAGTACAATATATTATTGTTATGTGATGAGTATAAAATAGTATATGAAAGGTATAATGTCGATATATGATAAGTATATGTAGGGTACCCACTCCATCCCTACTTCAATTATATATGGTTATATTAAGTTTTACTATACATTATAGTTAATCAAAGAGTGATAATAAGGATAATTGATATATTATTATGTAAGTCCAATAGTATTTTTAATTAAATTAGACCAATAATTTAATTCTAGCATCGGACAAATATATTAATTCTAATACATCTTAAATTTCTATATATTAGATATTTAAGTTAAGGCTAGGAATCGAAATCAATGATTCTGATTCCTAGTGTTTGTTTTGCAAATAAAGTAAACATATTATTTTGGTCAAATATACAAATATTTGGTTTATTTAAAATACTAATGTTAAATATAAAATATGAAATTATTTAATAATAAAATATAAAATTAAATATTAACTAAATAAATATAATAAAAATAAATAAATATTAAAAATTAAATAATATCAAAATAATGATAAATTTAAATATTGGATTTGACGATTTTTTTTTAAATTAAAACTGTTAATTGGAAGTTATTTTTATTGCATGTTATTTGGTAGTTATTTGCATAATAGGAATAAAACTTTCTGATAGAAGTAATTGTAAAGGATAAACCTCAAGCATAACAACTTCTATCTCATATTGTATATATCTGTACCAGCTCATTATTTATTTATTTGTATTTATCTATAATAGTTGTTGTAACAACTTCTGGTTTTATCCTTGATATCTCTGTAACTCTTTGTATAAATATTGTCACTTGAAATCAATAAGAATTATTGAAGCTCAATATTCTTTATGGTATCAGAGCCTTAAAATACTCTAACGAGTTTCTCTTTTTCGATCCTTATTTTCCAACCATGGCAAGTTCTTCAACGTCTATTGTGCAATTAAATGCACCAACTCATTTTCCCATCAAGCTTACTTCTACTAATTTCCCTGTATGGAGGAAACAAATAAGATCAACTCTCATTGGCCTTAACTTGGTAGAGTATATTGATGGAAGTTTATCCATACCATCACGGTTTCTTGACAGCGAACAACAGGAAATTAATCCAAAGTACACTACCTGGTATCGCCAAGATCAAATTCTGCTAAGTGCAATCCTTGGCAGTTGTTCTGACAGCATTCAACCAATTATCTCTTCTGCTGAGACTTTGAACGAAGCATGGGAGTGTCTTACTCATGGTTATGCAAATTCCTCAAGATCCAGAATCATCTCACTCAAGGCCAATCTAGCTAAGAATCCAAAGGGTACCAAATCGGTGGCTGAATTTCTATATGAAATGCGATCTATTGCTGATGAACTAGCCCTGACTCAAAACCCGATCAGTGAAGAAGATCTCATTGTTCATATCATTACACAGTTAGGAGATGAGTTCAATACTATTGTTGCTGCCATCAAAGTTCATGAATCACCAATTTTTTACTCAGAATTGTTTGATAAGTTAACTGATTTTGAGAGACTCTTGAAGGAAAATAACTCAAACTCCCTTCCTGTACTTGCCACGGCAAATGTTGCACAAAAGCAAACCCAACAGTCTTATAAATCTTCTCAAGGAAATTCAAACTCTAACACAAGATATAATTCAAACTCTCGCAGATTTCGTGGTGGCTTTGGTGGCAATAATTCTCGTTCATGGACAAATCAAAATGAAAATAGATCATATCGTTCTAATTTGTTTTGTTGTTTCTATGAAATATCAGGTCATGATACACTTGATTGTAGGAAGCTTGCAAAGTTCTTAAAGGAGAATCACATCTCTGTTGTTGGTTCTTCGAATACAACTACAAATCCTAGTCCTGTTGCAAATGTTACCACATCCATGAGTATAAATGCTATGCATCAACCTTGGTTATTTGACAGTGCAGCTTCACATCATGCGACATCTAATTTGTCTGCCTTGTAAACCTACTCTAACTATGGGGGTCCGGATGAGATATTTTTGGGTGATGGTAAAGGTCTCTTTATTTCTCATACTGGTCACACAAATATTCATACACCTCACCGTGCACTTTCGTTGTCTAATGTTTTGTGTGTTCCTAGTTTACGCAATAATTTAATTTCTATTGCAAAATTGTGCAAGTCTAACCCAGTTTCTGTTGAATTTTTCTCATCTCATTTTCTTGTGAAGGATCTTCGCACGAGGGCATCTCTACTGCGGGGGGAGAACATAAATGACGTTTATTGCGCAACCTTTCCTTATTATCCTCAGATAAATGTCACCACCAGTTCATCTTTATCTGATTGGCATCACAAGCTTGGTCATCCCTCTAATAAAGTTCTTAGTACTGTTCTTAGGCATAATGGTTTAATTTCTTCTTGCTCGTCAATTTCTAATTTTCATTGTACTTCATGTTCCATCAATAAAAGTCATAAATTATCTTTTTTTTGATAATTCTCTTGTTAGCACTAAACCTTTAGAACTTGTTTATACTAATGTTTGGGGGCCAACTAAAAAATCTATAGATGGCTGTGAATACTATATCATTTTCATTGATCACTTCACTAAATACATTTGGCTGTATCCTATGAGAAAAAAATCGGATACTTATTCTTTATTTTCTCAATTTAAAAGGCTAGTGGAAAATTATTTTCAGACACAAATTATTTTTATTTTTTCAGATAATAGGGGTGAGTATCAAAAATTGATTCCTCTTTTTAATTCATTTGGGATCTCTCATTTCACTACACCGCCATATACCCCTGAGCATAATGGTACTGCCGAACGTCGTCATCGTCATATTATTGAAACTGGTCTTTCGCTGCTTCATTTTGCATCTCTTCCTTCCGAATATTGGTCTTATGCATTTCAAACTGCGGTTTATTTAATCAATCGTCTTCCTTCATCTGTCTTAAATTTCAAGTCTCCATTTGAGAAGCTTTTTCAAAGATCTCCCAACTACAAGCGCCTTAAAACTTTTGGATGCTTGTGTTATCCTTGGTTATGCCCATATACCACATCTAAACTTCAATCTAGGTCTGTTCCTTGCATTTTTCTTGGTTACTCTACATCTCAGTCTGCATATAAGTGTCTTGATTCTTCAACTAATCGGTTGTATCTCTCATATTGTATATATTTGTACCAGCTCATTATTTATTTATTTGTATTTATCTATAATAGCTGTTGTAACAACTTCTGGTTTTATCCTTGATATCTCTGTAACTCTTTGTATAAATATTGTCACTTGAAATCAATAAGAATCATTGAAGCTCAATATTCTTTAGTAATTTTCAATTGCAAAATTGCATCCTCAATTAGAGATAAATATTCAAAGAATAGGATATATTATATCTTTGTATCAAACTATCAAGTTCTGCCAATGGATAGTAAGGGTAAGTGTTATAACATAAAGATTTTTTTTTTGTGTAAATTTTTTACACTCAATGATAGCCTTTCTACATTTTGTGCATGAGATCCATCTTTGTTTTAATGTAAATATTAGTTATATATAAGTTCTTGTGTAAATGATATCAATTCTACATACTGCACTATAACTTTATGGATACACGAAACTTTCTATCCATATTAGTGTTTAGAGTTACTTAGGAGATAAAAAGCCACACTTGTAGATATGACCAATAAAACAACTAGACCTTCAACAGTGAGAACACATTTATTAATAATCATTTCCTGTAAAAAAGAATGTAATGCATGCCTCCAAAAATCATCTGACTCTCCTATTCCCAGTATAATCATTTAATGTGGCTGCTTGGAATGGTAGAAGATAGATACTAGATCTTATCTACTATATACAGCCACTCTTAACTCAAATAAAAGGCACTATAATTTGTCCATATCATTTGTGTTTGTTACTCACAAATAGAAGACCTCTCTAACCATTCTCAAAACAATTCATTTTTCAGATCATAAAACCATTCCTAATGGACATAGGTAATCAAAGATGTTAGCAACACTTTGTATTATTCATTATGGATATAATGCTTGCTTGTATATCTGCAAAACCCATTTGTTCATATTAAAGAATATGATATGTTATTATTTAAAATGAGTATTTTTAGGATTTTTTTATATATTCATTTGATTCATAACTTCTTCTTATTGTTTTTTGGTTTATAGATCTCAAAATATTATCTATCTTTTAAATTTTTTATTGGGATAAAATTGCCTTAAATTGAT
This sequence comes from Reutealis trisperma, assembly GCA_947687605.1. Taxonomy (NCBI): domain Eukaryota; kingdom Viridiplantae; phylum Streptophyta; class Magnoliopsida; order Malpighiales; family Euphorbiaceae; genus Reutealis; species Reutealis trisperma. Next base: position 82,232 of record CANTUT010000512.1, on the reverse strand, counting down.
TTTTTTATTATTTGCAATTTAAGAACAAAGTCATCTTCTAGGAGGTTTTAGATGCTAGAGATGCTATCGATCAGGCTTTCATAAAAGGTATGTAAGTTGATTATGGTTATGATTGTTAAATGATTTGAATGTGCAAGCATATAATTGTTATGTGGGTTTGTCATTAGTTGGAATGCTTTGTATTTCTATTGTATAATGTATGTTTATAATCTTTGCTTGGACTTGGTCACTATTTGTTTATGATCCTTATTTTAACGATGATTAATTTTATGAAAATTGATGAATAAAAAAATTGATAAATGGATTTGTATGATTGCTCCATATATTCTAAAGAATACCTTAGTGATATGAACCACAAGTATATTATATGTGAGATCTAATATTTTATACTTGGAAGCAACTCATTGGAAATTAAAATTAGATTTTCAACAAATCTGCAATCCAAATCTAACTTGTGATAAAGCACCTTGAATTATGATCTCTGCAATACAATATTAACTTGTGAAAGAGAACTTTGGAATAAATGCACATAAAGTAATTAGCTTTGATTATGTAACCTTGATTCAAGCAAAAATCAATAAATAAGAGAAGACCTCTCTTAGAAAGACAAAAGCTAAATTTTATTCATCATCAATAATCTATTCTTCATTTCATCTTAAAATAAGGTTGAATTTAGAAGGGTACAAGTGATAAGTAACCCTAATTTGAGTGTTTGGCCATAAGACTAAATACAAAACTGACTTGAAAGTATAAATTCATATTGGGCCTTAACCTAATCTAAAATAAGCCCAAAACTACTTAAAACATGAAAATAAAGTAGTTTAAATAACCTTTAGGCCTAATACATAACATAAACAGCCCAAACTAAAAACAAAGATAGATAATGTGCTTTAAATTAACAAAATTAGGCCAAACACATGGCAATGGAATCTGAATCTTGAAACCAAGAGAAGATCCATTCGAATTATATTTAGAAGACTTGAACAAGATTAAAACACTATTAGAATAGGACCTTGAACAAATTTATGAATTTCAAATCCTATAATTTCCTCTTTCTTGAGATGATTCATCCTCAAATCAAACTCTGTAGTATTTTAACAAGCACCAAAAGAACAAGCACCAAAAGGCTTGAAGCTTCCTTTATATGTATCACTGAGCCTAAAACTTGATACTATTTGGTGTATTTTTTTGTATGTACTAATTCTTGAGCCACTTTTATTGATATGTTTTGATTATGGTATTGTTTTGTCGTTTCTCATATTTAATTGAAATCCATGAACAGCTAAAGGTTTGATTTCAAAAATTATTGATGACCACTTAGCCAATTATCATGATCTAGAAGAGAAGCAAAAACTTAAAGAGAAGATGCTTCCAGTTCAAAAGACTGAAGATTTGGGTGTTGAAAGGCAAAGAATTGACATGGCAAAGAAATAGGTAATATGGATCAATATATTGTTTATTATATAGGAATATGTTGAGATTATATAGAATATGTTTAGATTATATTAAATGTGTTAATTAAGCAATTCATATCACTGCTTCACGAATCACTTATTCATTGCCCTTATGTCATTAGTTGAGACGTGATGATAGGATGCTTGAATTGTTGAAGAAGGATAAGGTATTTTGATAGTTAATCTGCATTACAACAACTTGTTATTGCTAATTAATCATACTTCCCAGTAATTCTCCAATTGATCATAGTTTACTATTATTGCCAATTGATCATATGTCCCTGTTATTGCCAATTGATTATACTTTCCTATTATTGCTAATTGATCCTACTTAATTCTTATTGCCAATTGATCATACTTCATGATTTATAGAGTACAAAAAGAGCAACATCTAAAATTATGTATTGAGCTTGAAAAACATATGAATACTATGCATCATTTGGATATATATATATAATGCAGCTCAAAAATAAGATTGATATGCTAACGTGCCAATGCCTTGATGATGATGTTGCTAGTTCAGCAAATGAGCTCAACCATATGCAAACTTTGCTTAATGAAAAGCAAGAGTTGCTAGCCTCTCTCCTTGAATTAGATTTATTTACCCTTTAATAAGCTTTTTACTTTATTTCTTGAACAATCTAATACATTGGCCATATTATGGTTTTTAAAGAAGTATCTTTTTTTGTTTGAATATTTTATTTCAGATGTTTAATGTTGTCTATAAGGTTTAATTTCATTGGATGATATACTTTATAGGATTTTATATAAAATATTGTTTATTAAATGTTTTATACTATTTATTTGTTTTGTGATGATAATTTATATTTTATACAATGATGTTTACCATCTCAATATCAAGTGATAATGGTGATTATTGATGATTTTATATACCGATGATTAATGTTTTCATTACCATTATAAAATTATTCTCTTGTTATATGATCATACTGTTGATGTGCCCTATTGATTGCTTAATGAGAGTTACTACTGGATAAGTGAGTTATTAATGAAAAAAAAAAAACCATACTATTAATTTGAGTTTACATAGGTACTGAGAATTTACGATGAGGAGGGACTTGTTGCTGATTATTAATTTGGTTCATCCAAATATAACTTACAAAAGCCAATTGCTTTTTTTTTTTTTTTGTTTAATTCATATACACAATGAACGTTCTATCTCATCCTGTCTTAATTACAAATAGCTCAATAGCTCAACCTAAATATTACTAACCATTTACATATTAGGAACCAATTACACCCTCAATGACATAAAAGACAGGATATTTTTTATATTGGGTCAACTTAAAAAAAAAAAAAAAATTTATATATTAGAAGCTTATTATGTGTAGATGAAGTTTACTTATTCATGGATTATAAAATTTACATTAACTCTTTAATATATATGCCATTCAATTACAAGGTTAGTCTAAATCAATAAAACTCTGACTGTCAGAGGGATCTTGTGATGAACTTTCCTTGACTCCTATGCCCTTGCCTCTGTCCTTTCCAGTACCTTTATTTGTATTTCTCTTTCTACTAGCATTTTTTATTTTAGCAACTTCGCTTCTAAACTTGTACCTAGAATTCCTAGGCCTTCCTTTTGTGTGAGTAATTACTGGATAATGAATATTTGGTAAGTTAGTCTCATTGCCTACTTGATTTTTGTCAGGTACATCCATTGTATTTGTGACTTCCTCTGCATTTGTGACTTCTTGTGTTTGTTATTTCCTCTATGCTTTCCAAAGGATGATTCACTTTATCACCATCCTAATTCAAAAATTTTTGCTTTAGACTTTCCAAACTCCTCTTCCAATACTCTATTTTCCTATTGCTTCCAATTGCTACATCAACAATTTCATGAAAACAACTCTCAAACTCCTTCAATTCCTAAAACTCAGTAGATGTGGTACACCCTTCAGCTAAAAGAATCTGGCCATGTGGTTAATAAACATCTTTCCTCCACATTATAATCAAATAACTTTCATTAATTACCTTGATGTTTTTTCAATGAAATCACCTTTAAAATATGACTGCAAAGGATTTCTTTTATTTCAAAATTCTTGCAGTTGCACTTGAAACCCCTCTCCCCCAATCATATTATACTAAACCATATAAACAAACTCCTTTTGATAACAATAATTAATTATCTTTTTTTTTTTTAAGAATTTTATGTTTCTCCACACTAGGTTCAATATTCAACTCATCTGTCCCATCCACTTCATCATCATCAAAGTTACACTCATAAAAATACCATATGCGCTTTATCTCTTCTTGAAAAATCTTGAACATTGCAGCTATGAAAGTTTTTTGAAATTGTTGCTCCCATTTCAATTTAGAAAAGTAATTAATCTTTTTGTTTTTTGACTCGTAATATGCACAATACTCTTTGTCAACTTTATCATGAATTGCAATCTCATATTGTTCAAATAATTGCTTTAACATGATCATGAGTTATAAACATTGAAGTAGGCATGCATGTGCTCACTCCTTTGCATTGATACCATTCTAGCCCAAAATGTGTCATTGAGATAAACTAGAACCCATTTTCCCCTACAGCTATAAATTTTAGAAATCCAACCATTTTCTTCCAATTGATGATTTGTTACAAATAATTTCCAATTACTTTCAAAAAAAAAAATTCAATTGTCAGGCTGTCATATATTAAAGCTTTAAATTCTAGGACTGCTTTTCCAAAATCTTCAACACCCCTTAGCTCATCAGAAATTTTGCTAAGCATATGCCATAAGCAATATCTATGCATAGTATTCGGCATAACTTCTTTAATGGCAACATTGATGCTCTTATATGGATTAGTTAGAGTAGCATTCAGTGTACATTTTTCATAGCTGTAATCCAAGTAGAAAATAGTCATTTAAAAGAATCAACATCCTCTTTTGATATCAAAGCATAACCTAAAAGAATGGACTAGCCATGGTGTCTCAAAAATAGCTCTAAATGGCATTTTTTATAGATCGACCAGGTAGGTGGTTCAAAACTCACAACATAGTTCAACTCTTTATAAGCAGCCTTGCCTTGAGAATGAACTCAAAAAACATCATAGAGCTTATCATATTCATCAAGTATTATTGAATGAAAAAAGCTACTATCTTTTTGTTGCATTTTAATAAAAAAAAATAGATGAATACACTTAGCATCACCATTGCTAAGTCGTAGCCTCCTTTATTTATTAATAAAATTTCAACAATCCTTTCCCACGTGTGATAAATTTTCTAGACTACCAACTTTAATTTCAAGCATATAAATGCTCTTGCAAGGTCTTATATCAGCTATGTCATTTTCCACCAATTTTCTCTTTATTTGAGGACTCAACTTCCTGTGGCCTACCATGAATTGACTTATTTTTAGATTTAAATCATGATTATGATTTGCATATACTTTAGTCACCTCCCACTTCCCATTATTTCTTAAGGTTATGCTTATTCTTGTTGGACAATTTGTCATCTTTGTTGTCTTCTCTGCAATTGATTTTCTATCCTTATCACAGCTAATTATTTGATATTTTCTTACTTGACTTCTTGTACTCTTTGAACCATATTTTTTTGTAATGCAATATCCCTTCAATCTACAATATCTTTATATGCATTGAATAAATCATCAGCACTATTAAAAAAATCCCCATTTGTGGATCTAAATCAAAATTAATATCATCATTCTCTTGTTCTTGTTCTTCTTCTTCTTCTTCAAATTCTTCATTCCTATAATTATTTGCGATACAATTATTTCCATAATCATCACTTTCACCTTTGCCATCGTCCATCAAACTATTATCTTCGCTCAATCTTAATAAACCCTTTAATGTACTATTCAATTCTCTTACTTCATTTGCTATCTTATTATCAGATTTTGATTTCCCATGTTTTCCTTTTAGATTTAGTTTTGATAATATGCAAAAGAAAGGTGGGATGAAGGATAAGTAGTTGATAGGAAGGACTTTAAAGTAATAAATGTAGAAGTCAAGGAATAAAGAAATAAATGTAGAATGGAGGGAAATTGGTAGGTGGGAAAATAATGATTGATGTTAGCACAATTTATGTATTATTTTTGCACTTGAAGTTAAAGATTTTGCCTCATAAATTGCTATACACCATAATCCATTAAGTTTTTAAAAATTGCAAACAAACCTCTATAGATCTATGTTGATCTATCTATTATTGATGTGTTTAGTAAAGCCTTATTTGAAAATATAACGTAATTGTAAGAAGACATTAACTTTAAACTAGATCTATTCATTAGGCCAAAATATATATCAAATAATTTAAAATCACTAATTTTATAAATGAAAAGTAAAAAAAAAAATAATTATTTTTCTCATTTTACTTTAATAGAGAAAGGGTCATATTTAATTGAAATAAGAGTATTTTAGATTTTTAGTAGTTGACTTATTAAATAAATTATTTTTTAAAAAATATTTTTAGTTTAACATAATTTTATTTTTTAAAAATGACTTATTTTTTAAATAAAAAATTAAATTTTATCACTTATATATTTTCAAACGTGAGAATTGATAAAATAGAATTGAATTGAATGAAATTATTGTGAATTTAAGTTTTCAAATGAGGCTGTAATTATTATTATTATTATTTTATTTTATTTTTTTTTTTTTTTGGCCGAATGCTATAATTATTAAGATGAGGAGAATTTTGTGGAATGATTTCTCAAGTTAACTGAACAAAATAATAGGGCCCAGTTGAGCCTCCGATTTTGTCCTCTGGTTCCTACAGAGGGAACTGCAAGCCTTTTCACATCTTTCATATTTTCCCAACCACTCTCTTCTCTAACCCATTAAAACAAGAGAAAAAATATATATATATTTTATTTTAAAAGAGGAAAAAAAAAATCCCACTTTATCAGTCTCTCTATTAAATACTTACTTCCCCCTCACCTGTGTAAAGTCTGTCCTCCTCCTCTCTGTGTAAAGTTAAATCACATTTGCATTCCAAATGCCACTGCTTTCAACTATAAGGTCTGTTTCTCTTCTCTTCTTTTCTTTCTTTTTTCTCTACATTTTCATAAGAGGGGCTGAACTACACACAGGCTTAAGGGATCTGTGTGGAAAAATATATACAATAGCCCTCCAAACATTTTAAAATTTCAGTTTAATTTATTTAAATATTTTTTCTAAAATATATGCATTTAACCCTTTTATCATATAATTATTGCATTCAAACAATTCAATTTTTTTTTTTAATTTTCTCTTTTCTTGTCTATTTTAGCGCCTGTTGATAAAGAAAGGTAGTTGAATGCTGTAGTTCTTATTTGGATTGTTTATTTGTCGGTGTATCAATTTTAATTTTAATTAGTTTAGACATGAAATTTAATCTTAACTTTGATTCAAATTTGGATTGGAATTTGAAATACTAAATTTTCGTACTCAGATTCATATTTAACTATTTAAGTTTATAAATGAAATATAATATAATGAAATATATTTGCTTCTTTCCCTAACGTTTGTTTTTTAAATTAGCAAGTGTATGAAATATACTGTCTTGTATTTTCAGAGGGGAAGCAAGATAATAAAAAATGACTAAATTCATAATTTGAAGTTGCTTTTTCTGAAAAACTTTTGACTACAAATCCTTAAAAGCTTTTATAATCATTACTCTTTTGCTCCTAAAGTTGTCATCTACTATATTCAAAAGTTCCTTTTTTTTTTTTTTAATCTTCCTTTTAAAATTAATTACTATACTTTATAAAAAGAATTGCCTTTGCATTTGTTACTTTCTGCAATGTGGCAGTATCTCATTGGCTTTCTTGCCTCTGTTCTCTGTATTAAAATGGTTGTGTCCTATGCAAATATGGCATGGGAAATCTGAATAGTTTGTTTCAGCTAATTTATGACTCGTTCGGAGTCGTGCAATCGGTTTCCATCTCCCTACTATTATTATTTTTCTAATAAAAACATTTTTTAGATCAATTTTTCTATTTAAATATCTATTTATGGTTTTTTACAATGTAAACATCTGAATATTATTATGTCTCAAATTTTCATTTCATATAATTTTATTGACAGCTTATCAGAGATTAGAGTTTATACTCAATTTATTTTTTAAAAAAATTATCATTTTTTTACTATTAAAAATCCATCTCAATGACAAGTTAGTAATTAAAAGTGTAGCATTTTTCTTTCTTAATCTAAAAAGTTCTTTATTTGGCATCTTTATTTTCTAGAGAAATTTATTAATGTCTATATCTCCAAGTAAAACAAAAGGAAAATACTAAGCATCATAATTTTGTATAATAAATAATATATTGGGTGTTAATTGATGTAGGGCATGGTTCGCAGCTCATGAAATGTTGAATATTCAATCATCTTGAGCGTTCTCATCCCTTGCCAAAAATAAACGAGCAAAGTTTGTCCATTAATACTTTTTTTCTAAGTGAAAAGAAAAGAAGAAGAAAATAAAAGTTATGTCTACAAAAATGATGATGATGAGAAGAAGGCTCGCTTGCTGCACTTGGGACAGAGAAATTAGCCTCGACTTTGATGAGCAAGAAAGTAAGAATTATTATCCACACATTAACTATTATTATTTTTTAATAAAATAATATTTGTTTTGACTAAATTTTTTAGTATTAATTTTATAAATAGAATTCAAAAATTTTTTCGTCCACAACTAAAATAATGTCACTAATTGACTAGGCTAATATTTATTTTGACTAATTTTATCTTCTATTAATTAAAAAATATTGAATAAGCAAGATCTAAAAAAGAATTGAAATATGAAATTCTTATTTTTGCAATGTACTTATATTTGGATAATATAGAAGGGAAGAAAGAAAATAAAAAGGAAAAAAAATTGAAATATAATTTTATTTCATTTTTTTTATTTTATTTTGTCAATTATCTTATTTTCTTTTAAAATTAATAAGAAAATATATAAAAAAAATAAATTTTATTTTTCTATATGACAGTAAAAATAACAATCATCTCTTATCTTTATTTAGTTATTTCCATTCCTTGATTATTTTCACATAACATTATTTATTATTATTATTATTATTATTATTAAGGAAAAAATAAGCTCAATCCATTTTTTATAAATACCTATGTTTAAAAAAAAAAATAAAAAATAAAAGGTGATGGGTCAACACAAATTAATCACTATCCCTACAATGAAGGGATGTTAGATATTGGTCTAGGCAATAAATCACGCGCTATGATTGCTCTTAAGAATCAATTATCATGTGATTGGTGGAATTATAGCACTGATAGGCTATATTTTTGCTATGATCTATTGCAGCATTGTTATTGATATGTATAATATACCCACCACATGGAGTAGTAAACCAACCACTTGAAAATTAAATATTAAGAGGCCTAAGATTTGGACTAAGTTTGTATTAATTAGAGAAATTTGTGCGCATTTTTCTTTTGGCAAAAAGGTTTTCCAATGGGATTGCTTGTTTTATTCTATTTGTTTAATCATCTCATTATTAAAATATAAGTAATATTATATATACATATATATATTCCTGAGGAGAGTTTTTTTTTTTTAAAAAAAAAAAAAAGTGGACCCACAACATGGCAGAGCGTAGGCGCTCTGTCAGGGGTCCCACCAGTTTACGTAGTGTGATAGGCAATTGCATTGCACCATTGATGGCGTTGCCTCTTGTTATTTATGGTGTGAGGAGAACAGAACATTAATGGTGCGTAAGAAGAGGAGTAATGTCCATCTGTCCCCTCGAGTTAGCAGACTCACACGGTACACATTTTCAAAATTGAATACTTTGACTACGTCTGTCTTCTCATTTTTTTTTTATTTTGAATTTTGCAATAAAGCACCAAAAAGGAGACAACCATCATGTCGTCTTAAATAAATGGCCCATGTAGATTGATTAATGATTCTGAAAAATACTCACAGTATTTTAATTTGAAAAAAATACTTTTTAATAAAAATTTTTAAATTTTTTTAAAATTATTTTTATAGAAAAATAGATAAATTAATTTTTTTAAGACATAAATTTATAAAAAATAATAAAAATTAATTAATCAAATAAAAAAATTTTAAAAATTTTTTTGTAATCTTAATGTCGATTTCTATCATATATATAATGATAATGTATTTTTTAATTAAATAATAAATTTATGTTTAAATATCTACATTTAAAAAATATATAAATAATCTATTTCCATTCTATTAATATTTTGTGCTATAGTTCTATTTTTTATAATAATTTACTATTTATTATTCTCTATTTCTTTCGCATTTCATATATATATTTGAACTTGTTTTATGTGATCTTTAATATATATAGAGATTTTTATAGGTAGGAAGGTAGGTTTAGCGTTTGACAATACATATATATAGTGAATTCTTAGAGTAGGTTTGTTGAATTTAGACTTCTCATGAGTGTGAAACTCACATGGCGGTCAGTATCAATGAACAATCAGTAGTGGTAAGCAAGCGAGGGAATGGGATAGATGACCCACTACATTTAGTGAGAATATCCAATAATTAGAAACTTTTTAAGTTGTGTTTAACCTTATCTAAGATGGCAAATTAGGCAGCAGAATCTGGTTTTTAAAAGTAACAAAACGTGATGGTGAGATATCCATGAATGACAATATTGTTTTATTTATTTTTTTCCTATCATTGCATTACATTATACTTTTAAAAGTGTAAGTTTCGTAGATAGGAAAATTACTAGATATAACAAGTACGAGTATTTTGACTCACATTTAAATTTTATGAGGAAAAATTTTTAATTATTCTTACAATAACAATCTTCTTATACACTCATTAATTTTATATTATATTTAAAAATATTTACTATTGTCTTTTTTTAGTCAAAAGAAATTAATTACTATCCTTCTTTTCTCAAATGTTATTTTCACATTCACCTATTGTGTATTGCAGAGTTCAATTTTTATCTCTTTTATCACGAACTTGTATTGTCCTAAATTTGTATTCCCACTTCAGTTGAAAACAATTTTTATATCTTTTTAAGTGATCCCTCGGTGTAATAGCCATCCCATCTAGCAGTCCACTGTATGTGGTCTGCACTCTATAGTATGACAGATCACTATCATGAGCTTGCCATTTTCTTGTTGGTAAGGCAAAGCTTTAGATCTAGTGACCCTTTTGTGTCTCGTTCAAATGAGTTTCTAAGAAACTTCTCTTTTCCTGTGGTCCATTCAATATGATAACATAGGAAGCTTCTGCTTTTTATCTGTATTCTTCTTAGTAAAATTTGTAAATTAAATAATAAGGTAAAATAATATTTCTAACTCTAATGAGAGACCAAACATATATATGTATATAATTAATATATATCATGTGATTGCTTGAGATCTTGTTTCAAAGTGACAAATTTGGAGCTGAAATCCTTGACTTGATTTTTGAGGATCTAAGAAAAAAAGTATGCATTTTGCATGTGCATCCACGTATTTTTCCACAATAAGGACAAGTTTTGACAGATCACTTTGCACATATGCATCATGAGTGAGAGTGAATCTGTTGGGGGTAATGAATAATAGATCTGTAGTGGTTTAGAGAGTTAGCAGTTCACATTTCTTTCTAGCAAATAAAAATGAATGTAAGGATAAAAAATAAAAATGCATATTCTCCTAAGCAATAGATTCAAGATCGATTTCTCCTTCTCCAATGCTCCAAAAATAAAAAAATGGTGGAATAAGAAGTTCAAAAATTTTATGTATAATTTCTGGGTAGGGGGATACAGTTTTTTGTTTATTCCTAAAAATCTCTTTGCTTTGCTCTTAGGCCTAAGAATGGACCAAGAGAATTGAACCTCCAATCCTCCACCCTTGATACAAAAGTTTTATTCTAAAATTTCATACATGAACTATATTATACACATCTTGCCATTTTGCAAATTGCATTGCTTAACAGAATTAAATTAAATGATAAATTATGATATCATAAGAAATGTTCAGGATAAGGCCTACATGCCGGTGATTTATCAGTTGCTATATTGTTTTTATCATTTTGCTTATACATATATATATGTATATAATTATGTATCTCAGGAATAATGACTTATAATGGCCTTGAGAATTGCATTCTAAACAATCAATCATATGAAAATGAAAGTGGCACAAGCCAAGGAGATGGATGTATGAGTGACTTCTTGGATGATGATGACTTGAGCTGTTCTTCTAGCAAAGATGCTTTTGGATCATTCTCTTCTAAATGGTTGACAACGAAGAGGGATGAACAGAGTTCAGATGATTGGGAGCTCTCCGAAAGCCCTCAACATTTTTATGTCAAAGCAAAACCAGCATACACCATTCAATTTTCAGATGTTGAGACAATGAAGGAAAAATTTGCAAAGCTGTTATTAGGTGAAGATATAACAGGAGGGCGTACGGGCCTCAATACTGCATTAGCATTATCCAATGCTATATCAAATCTTGCAGGTACATTTTCTACTGTTAGTTCAAAAATTACAACAGGAGCTGTTTTTGTTTTATTTTGTTTGCTTTTAGCAGCAATTTCGTAGTCATCTATTGTTATTGGAATTGTGCATAGAAATGGGAGATTGACAGGAAAGACTTGCTTCATAAAATATGTAAAAACTGAAGGGATTAAAAAAAAAAAAAAAAAAAACCCTCTGAACTTTTGTATTAAGCACAATTTAATCTTAAAAATTAAAAAAAAAAATTAAAAAAGCACCATTTAATCTTAACTTTTGTTTTTTTTTATTCTAAAAGCAATTTAGTCCTAATAGTGTTAATTGCACGGTAGGAACTTGTCGAACCACCTATAGGTAACAGCACCTAGTGGCTCAATTTTTTTTTTTTTATTTTTTATTTAATAATTATTTTCAAAATTAAAAAAATTATAATTTTCATTAATAAATTACTTCATTAAATTCATATATTAAACTTATTAATAAAATTATTGATTCTTATATATTAAATTCATCAATAAAATTGTCAATAAAATTCAATAATTGCTTAAATTTCTAAAAATAAAATAAAATTAAAAAAATTCAACAATTACTTTTCTTTTTAAGTTTTTTATTTTCAACTAAAAAATTAATATGTAGCTATTAATTATTGACTAATAATAATAATTTAGTTGAATATTTAATTTATTTTGAAACTAATATGTAGCTAAAATTATATTTAGTCAATTTTTTTTTATTTTGAAAATTATAATTTTTTTTAAAATAATTAGTTGAAAATTATAACTTATTTTTTATTTTTAAAAAAATTCCTAAATATAATTTTAGCTGTAATTTTTTCAAAAATTATAATTTTTCAAAATAATTAGTTGAAAATTATAATATATTTTTATTTTGAAAATGTTAAATAAGAAAATAAAAAATAAAAAAAATAGCCACAAGGTGCTACTAGGTAGGTGGGTAGAATTAACACTGTTAAGATTATGAATGTTTTAGAGCTAAAGAAAACAAAAATTAAATGGGCCAAAAAAAAATTTAAGTGCTTAGTAAAGCCATTTGTCAAAAGTCAATTTTTTTTGTACTTTGCCCAAAACTGAATTCGTGTTAGTTTCATTTGTTCTTTGATTATTTTTTTTAAAAATAAATTAATCTATTTTGCTCGTGAAATAAATTATTTTTTTATAAAAAATTATAATTTTATTTATATTTTTTTATAAATTAAATTATTTTTCACAATTTTAATTAATTGCGAAAAACATTTTAATTTTATGAAATATAATTTATTTTATACAAAATAATAATTTTACGAGAAAAAATAATTTTGTAATTATAAAAAAATGATAATCTTTTACAAAAAATTACAATCTTCTTAAAAGGTATCGTATAGACAAATACTTATGTTACTTTGTTTTAAAATAAAGTATAAAATTTTTATTTATTATAACCAATAATAAGATATTTATAAATAATAAATAAAATTAAAATATTTAAAATATTATAATTAAATTAATCTACTATTATATTTTATTAATTAAAAATGAGAAATACTAGAATGATTAAGTTAGTATTTATATACTTATAAACTTTATAAAAAATAGTCTAATTTATTATAAAATATAAGAAGAATGTAATTTTTTATAAGAAAGCCATTTTTTGTAATTACGAAATTATTTTTCTTTTTCATAAAATTGTTGTTTTGTAAAAAAATAAATCATATTTTTATAAAATAATTTTTTTTAACTAATAAGAATTATGAAAAAATAATTTAATTTATAAAAAAAATTATGAATAAAATTTTACTTTTTTGTAAAAAAAAAAAAAAATAATTTACTTTATTTTTAAACAAAATAACTATAAAAAGCACCTTGATTAGTTCTTAAGAAGCTTAAAATGGCATTGTAGCTTCGGTTTTTGGGGAACTGTGGAAATTGGAGCCATTGCATGAAGAAATCAAGAACAAATGGCGAAGAGAAATGGATTGGTTGCTCTCACCTACAAACTATATGGTTGAATTAGTTCCTACAAAGCAAAATGGTGCCAATGGGCGGAGCATGGAGGTATTGTTTGTTTTACATTTTTACCAGACTAAGAAGAAGATTAAAAACCAATTTGCTGTTTATAATTTGTGAGATTTAGAGTTGATATTGGTATTGAAGCAGATAATGACTCCAAAAGCTCGTGCAGACATCCATGTGAATCTTCCGGCACTTCAGAAGTTGGACTCTATGCTTATTGTAGGTGACCACTTCATTCCTATACACATTTCAGATTTCTACCTTAATTGTTGCATTATTCATTTTCATTTAATTACTTTATAGGAGACACTGGATTCAATGGTGAACACTGAGTTTTGGTACAAAGAAGTAGGCAGCAGAGCAGAAGGAAGAAGTAAAAGTGCAAAGCAAAGCAAGAGGTGGTGGCTTCCATTGCCCCAAGTACCCACAAAGGGGCTTTCTGATGCAGAAAGAAAGAAATTGGTCTATCAGAGTAAGGTGGTGTATCAGGTCTTTAAGGCTTCCAAATCTATTAATGAAAATGTCTTGCTTGAAATGCCTGTAGCAATCATTATCAGGGATGCGCTACCCAAAGTAAGCATGCCCTCTTCTATAAAATTCTCATTGACAATTTTTTTTTCTTTTTTTAATTTGATATCATAACATTTGTCCATATTTACAGTCTGGAAAGGCGAACCTTGGCGAGGAACTATACAAGATTTTGACTGCAGATTCAAGGACAGCTGAGGAAATGCTCAATTCTCTTAATTTGAAATCTGAACACAGTGCAGTTGACGTCATGAACAAGTTGGAAGCTGCCATATTTGCATGGAAAGAGAAGATTACTGCACAAATTAGTGGTAAATCTCCTGTTCGAACATCATGGTCCTTTGTTAAAGACCCAATTTCAGAGTTTGACAAGACAGAGTCACTGCTAGACAGAGCAGAAGCCCTTCTACAGCAAGTTAAAGCCAGATATCCTAACCTGCCTCAAACATTTCTTGAAGCTACCAAAATCCAGTATGGCAAGGTTGAGTATTCATAAATTTATTTCATTGTTATATTAACATTGTGTACCTTAGCTAAATATTGAAATATTAATCATGGTTGTTAATTTCCTTAGGATATTGGCCATTCAATTCTTGAAGCATATTCCCGGGTTCTCGCAAATTTGGCTTTCAGTATATTGTGTAGGATAGGGGACATTTTGCAAGAAGATGCTTCAAGCAATCCCAATTCTCCTGTGGCAAACTGCTGCTTGTC
Source organism: Reutealis trisperma (assembly GCA_947687605.1). NCBI lineage: Eukaryota > Viridiplantae > Streptophyta > Magnoliopsida > Malpighiales > Euphorbiaceae > Reutealis > Reutealis trisperma. The sequence goes on along the minus strand of CANTUT010000512.1, from coordinate 67,129 downwards.
TGTACGAAATATATCAGGAATTATGGAAACTCCAGTTCATGTCCTTGACGCTCGAAACGATCAAATAAGCAAGGTGGAAGGAAAATATCGCGAATCTGATGCTAGGTATAATTCTGATATGGGATTTTCTTATAGTGAAGCCAAATCAAGCTCAGTAACTGCAACACCGAGTAGAAGTCGAGTATGGTGCATTGGTAGAGAAGCTTGTATAGGTGTGTCTCCCAATAATTCACCATGATAAACAGAAGTCGAATGGCTCTTTATAAATGAAAGTATCTCTTTTACTCTTAAAAGAGTTTTGCATCGGAGTCTATCTAGTTGATATTACCCGTTTGCTATATGCTTAATGAGATTTGAATAAATTAAGTTTGGATTGCCTCTTTGAAGAGTGTAGTAGTTTTGGTTATGGCAGCTGTCAGTGAATGTTCATTTCTTGGCAAAATTACAAAAGCCACTGTTTCCTATGTATATGATTATAATAGCCATTATTTTTAACAACTTGGATATCAAATATTATTAGATCTCTATACAAATTATTGCCAAACATTATATTGATACTGCAAAGATGTATAGCTAGCTTAGTTATTGCTACAAACAACAGAGGAGGGGTTATAAACAAATACCATTTGTTAATTTCACTTATGATTCCTTAAAATAAGACTTATTTATAAGTTGAGTTCAAATTTGAAAAATGTTAAATTTTTTGAAGTTCGATCGCCCGCAATTTTCTTTATAAATTAATACATACTACTTTACCAACTTATAACTCTAACCAAAAACTTCAATTTAATAATTTTTTTTTAAAAGAATGTCATGCACATAGAGAAGGCTTTGGCTATAATATCTCATATTTAGCGACATAATATTTCATTGCTTATCTGTTGCTAATCTATCGAATAAGCAAGAAAATAAAAAATTTAAGCCGGATGAGTTTAATGATGAAAAATATTTTTGCTAAATATAAAATAAGCAGAAAATTGAAAATTTTGGGTGCAAAATTTTTTATGTTTAGCAGCAAACAATTCCATGGCTAAATTTATTGCTAAATATAATATAAGGGAAAAAATAAAAAATTTTGGTGGGAGTTAAAATTAATAATTTAGCTAATTAATCTAGTAGTCACTAAATTTAGCAACTATTGGTGGGTAAAATGCATCTAAAATCACTAAATTTTGGAATATTTTTTAATTTGATCATTAAACTTCAATTTTGTACAATTTAATCTCTAAACTTTAATTTTTTTCACTTACTGATCATTAAACTAATTCAGATGAAGAACTAGCTGAAAAGCTAATGTGGCATTTCACATTACTTGCAGATACTGACTAAACTGAACACTTCAGCTTGCCACATTAGAGTATTAAAATTGTATACAAAGTTACTAAACTTTTTATTATTTTCTACTTTAGTCATTAACCTTCAACTCTTACAATTTGATCAATAAGTTTTAATTGGGTCACTAAGACAAATCCAGTAAAGAACTCACTGGAATTGACTTAAATAAGCTCATCTCAATGCTAGAAATATAAAAACATGAGTCGCTCGCCCTCACTCTCCATTTTTTTGCCAAAAAATAGCTAAAAGTTTCAGTGGTCTTATTTTCAATTTCCACCTCCATTCAACCTTAAGCGATGAAATAGGTACTGAAATAAAGCTCTATATGTGAAGAGTTGAATGATACTGAAAACTCTCAAAATCTTGGCTGGAAATGATATAAGTCATCCTTGGATATTTCATATTTCTCTTCGTAACCCTTCTGTGAAAAAATATTAAAGTTTAGCAATCAAATTGTAAGAAATTAAAGGTTAGTAACCAAATTAAAATATAATACAAATTTTAGTGACTTTGCATGTAAATTTTAGTACTATGATGTGACAAGCTAATGTGCCCAGTTTAGTCAACATTTGCAGGTGGTGTGCAATGTCACATCAACTTTCCAGTGAGTTCTTCATCTGAATTGACTTAGTGAACCGTCGATGGAAAAATTAAAGTTTAGTGATTAAATTATAAGAAATTAAAATTTAGTGACAAAATTGAAAAAAAAAAGTCTAAAATTTAATGACCTTGAATACATTTTACCCGACTATCAGCATTAGTAGCTAAATGATGTAGCATAAGCAAAAAGGCAAATTCAAATTAGGGTTTCAAGATTTCTGAATTTTATTTGGCCTCCAAAACAGTGCAAAACAAGAATTTAAATAGGAGGCCTGAAATCCTAAACAAAGCTGTCAAAAATAGCAAAATTACAAAATTATTCCAAATAAAAAACAATAATAAAACAAGAAAAACACCATAAACAATGTCCAAATCAAAGTTCCCTACCAAAAGTTACAACCAAAATGAAAACTGCCATAAACAGAAAATATGCTAATTTAAGGGTCCAAATGAAGGAATTTGGCTAAAAAATGATTTGACTCATCGACAAAAGTAATTTTCCTTTGAATCTTGATCTTTAAAATGAATAATTAAGTGTAATCTGAACAATCTCTTTTAAATCTAATTCAAAATTTAACATATAATCTGAAAACAAATCATTTTTCTCTTTATATTTTTAATTTTTTATTGAATTAGACTTATCTTCTTTTGTATCAACAAACTTTTATTTTGAATATTAAATGAAAAATTATAAATACTTAATGACTTATATATTATTTTAATGACTTGTTTTTGCCCCCTGCTACCCCCCTCCCACACCCCCTTCCCAAACAAATAGTTAAATGTGGAGTTTGGAGACATTTTAAAGAGATTGAAAATAATTCAAATTTTTTATTAATATTTATGAGATATTTCAAGACTATATACCATTTGGTTCTTTTGGATTATTATTTTGATGGGATCTTAATAAAGGTCTAACTTTTATAGTCAATTTTTTTACTTGGGATCCTATTTTCTTAAAGATAATATGGTTATATCATGTCTAGGTTTCGGAGCACAACACTAACGGCTTTTTCCGTATTTCATGGCTTCATGAATGCTAATATTCATATTTGACAATCCACTACAAGTTGTCACAACCAAATTCAAAATACACTTTCACAAGCAAGTAATATATGTACAAGGAAATAATCAACAACTTCTCATTGCAACTACCTTTAATGTACAAAGTTGCTTCATCAGTGTTCCTCCTAAATCCATATTGGATCAGGTATGCATCAATCTTTCTATACCAAGCCCTAGGAGCCTGCTTTAGATCATAGAGGGCCTTCTTTAGCCTGTACACCATATGCTCGCAGCCTACAATTTTGAAACCTTCTAGTTGAGTGACATGAATCCCCTCTTGTAGCTCACCGTTCAAAAAGGCTGATTTGGCATCTAAATGATAAAGTTTCCAACCAAAATGAACAGTAAAGACAATGAGCATTCTAACAGTGTCATGCCTTGCAACTAGAATAAACATATCTTCATAATCAACACCAGCCAACTATGCGTACCTCTTTACAACTAACCTAGCTTTCAACTTGTGTATAGAACCATCTAGATTAAATTTGGTCCTACACACCCATTTAACTCCTATCGCCTTTTTGTTTTCTAGCAACTCAACTAGCTCCCAAGTCTCATTTTTGTTGATTATATTAATTTCAACTTGCATTACAACAATCCAATCATGAGACTTTAAAGCTTCCTCATAGCAATTAGGTTCAACAACAGCAAAACTACATCTTTCATACAAATTAGCCAAAGACTTTAACTTTAATACATCTGTATCTGAGGTAGACTCAACTCTTAATTCATCTTCATTACTTGTAACTGGTGGGGTTGTATCAACTAAATGATCTTCAACAAAGTCATTCTTTTAAGAACTTGAATCTTTTCTACAAACTTGTTGTTTTTCAAAATCCCAATAGCTTCCTTCATCCACAACAACATCTCTGCTTGTAACAACTTCGCTTGAGCTAAGATCAAACACCCTATAGCCCTTGGACTTGACAGAATAGCCAATAAAGATGCCTTTAGTACACTTTTGTTCTAGCTTTGATCTATAAGTAGCCAGAATATGAAAATGACATGCTGAACAAAAAACTCTAAGATGCCTAGCTGATGGTTTTCTTCCTAACCAAGCTTCTACTAGTGTTTATCCTTGAACTACAGTAGTAGGAATTTTGTTCAAAAGATACCTAGCTGCATAAACAGCCTTAACCCAAAAAGACTTAGGCAAGTTCTTCTCAAACATTATACACCTTGTCATATCCATGACAATTCTATTTTTCCTTTTTGAAACTCCATTTTGCTTAGAAGAATAACGAACTGTTAACTTATGATCAATTCCACAATCTTCACAAAATTAATCAAATTGCTTTGATGCATACTCCTTTCCATTATCTAATATGAGAGCCTTAATCTCCAAACCACTTTGATTCTCCACTAGATTTTTGATGTCTTTAAATTTTCCAAAGACTTGATCCTTTGTATGTATAAAATACACCATGTCATCCTAGTAAAATCATCAATAAAGAGTATACAGTATTTATTCTAATTCAAGCAAGTTGTCCTCATTGGTCCACAAACATCAGTATGAACCAACTCTAGCTTTTCCAGAGCTCTCATCATAGGATCAAAAGGGAAAGATTGTCTATGAAATTTTCCCTCTTGACAAGATTCACGCACTTCATCAAGTATTGAGATTTTGGTAGATTTCTAATTAAACTAGAAGTTTGCATGAGCTTTAAAGTTTTGAAATTAAAATGACCAAATCTCTGGTGCCACTTTTACTATTATTTGCTCTAACACTTAGAGCTTTTTGATTAAGTGAATCACATTTTAAAGGAAAGGCATTGTCACACATCTGCATTTTCACAACTTTTGAGGATCAAAAATAGTACATGCATTATTTTCGAATGACAGAGGGTAATTTTTATGAAACAACTGAGCCACACTAAGAAAATTTTGAGCTATCCATATAACAAGTGAGATTGCTAGCTGCAGTAGAGTTTTGAGTAGTCATGAACAATTATTCTTCCTGCTCCTTTTGATCTTCAATAAAATGAGCTTGTTGTTAAGAAGCTTGTAAAGGTTTTGATAAGCAAAATTTTTACGTATGACCAATCCTGTTGCAGAATTTACAATGAAATACAAACCCATTCTTGAACCAACAACCTATCTCAACATATTTCTACATTTGTAAATGCCACATGGTGGAAATTTATCTTTCTTGTGAACATCACTTAAACATTCAAAAACATTGTTCTTGTTCCCTTTATTTTTAGAATGATTCTTAGAGTATTTCTTACTTTTGTGCTTTGCTTGGAAAGCACCTTCATCAGGTTCTTCAACTCTAATTGAAGCTCTTTGCTCCTAAACATGTAACTTTCCAACAAGTTCAGCAATTGAGAGTCTTTTCATGTCACAAGACTTCCTTATTTCTAAGATTTATGCTTCAAATTTTTCTGGAACACTCATCTATATATATATATATATATATATATATATATATATATATATATATATATATATATATATATATATATATATATATATATATATATATACACATGGACTATTTAATAGCAGAGCAAAAAAAAATTTTTTGGTTATAATTTTAACAATGTCAAGGTAATCATAATTCAGTCCCTTAATTTAACTTGCTTATATTGGTATGGTCTATGAAACTATTTAGTAAGAATTATTTGCTTACTTTTTATAGCCTTATTTATTTTTTTTATTGAAGAACTCTTTGTTTGATGTTCTTTTAACCATACATAGCTTTAAACAAAAAAATAAGAAGCAAATATATAAATTTATAGTATATTAACTAAACAAAAAGCAAATACATGAGGGATATTAGCAGTGGACTGATATTTTTCATTTTATAGAAATGTAAATGGGGATATAAAGTCAAAACATATGCTCAATTTTATAGCATTAACATACTGACAGGTAACACTATCAACAACACTACAATACTATAACCCCATTTCTTTTGGCCACTATGCCCAATTCTCACTTCTAAATCTACAAACCAATCCCATTGCTAGCTCCACATGTGGTTCCAAATTGGATAATCCTTGTCGATTAGCTGATTGATAATGATATTCTCATTCTTCAAATTGTTAATTTCACTCTACATCTTGTTGATCACTACATTGGATCTCGGATTCAGTTCCTCATTATGCCATTTAAAGTAAAGACAATATCTTTCCTCCTGTAGCAAAATAAAATAAAAAAATTCAATCTCAACATGCGCAACTATAACTTCAGAAAATTTACCAACAATAAAGTAATAATATCATATTTCAAAATATAAAGGGACAAATATGTAGTTAAATAATTTTAACTTACTTTTCATTTCTGGCAATAGTAAAAGCTCAAACGGAACAACGCAGACACTAAGTGGATAAAAGGTAATGCAAATGTAGCAGTTTTTTCAGACCAAAATCTAGTTGGGACAAGTTGTATTGTCAAAGACTATAGTTTATAGAAGACAAGATACATACAAAAGATTGAAAAATGATTTTATTCCACACCTAAAATAGAGTTTAACATAAACTTAAATACATAAAGAAATAATCGAAATAACAAAACTATAGCAAAATTATAGCAACACGTTGCCACATAATTCACCAAACTATAACTAAATCCTAAAACAGAGCAACAACTAGTAGATATTTATTTTCAAATTGCACTACTGTAAACGTCTATAGCAACATTTAAGGAAACATTTCAGGCACTTCTAACACTCCTCCTTGCCTTTGATGTTGCAAACTCCCAACTTAGCTCTTAAAACTTCAAATTTGGCTTTAGCAAACCCTTTGTGAAGATATCAGCAACTTGATCCTCAATTCTACAATAAACCATGGTTACTTCACCTTCCTTTTGAATTTCTCTAAGAAAATAAAATTTAATCTTAAAGTGCTTTGTTTTTCCAAAAAAGACTAGATTCGAAGAGATTGATATGGCTTGTTGATTATCAACATAAATTTGAGTTGGTCTTGTTGTGCCAAACACAGATCCTGCAAAATTTTCCTGAGCCAAATGGCATGGTTTACAGCTGTAGTTACTGCAACAAATTCAGCTTTTACAGTGCTTTGAGCAGTGATCTCATGCTTCTTGGAACACCAATTTATCACATATGAACCAAGGCTTAAATAAAAACCAGTTGTTCTCTTCATATCATTAACTGATCCTGCCCAATCATTGTCAGAAAAACTAGTTAACATAAAATTCTAACAACTTGTATATTTAATTCCATAATCAATAGTTCCTTTGATGTATCTCACAACTCATTTAGCAGCCTTCATGTGTTCTTCACTAGCACAAAGCATAAACTTAGATAAAAGACTCACAGCTTGCACAATATCAAGTTTGGAAGCAGTAAGATACATAAGACATCCAATTAAACTTCCATAATTGTTCTTATCTACCTTAGAAGTACTATCATCTTTGCAAAACTTCACTCTAGATTACATAGGAGTATTAGCAAGTCTACAACCTTCCATATGAAACTTCTTTAAGATCTCCTTGGCATGTTTACACTAACTTATGAAAATTTCATTCTTTTGTTGCTTCATTTCTAAACCAAAAAAGTAAGACATCATTCCCAAATATGTCATCTCGACTTCTTTTATCATTTCGTCTTTGAAATTATCAACAAGCTCTTGATTATTTCTAGTAACCAACAAATCATCAACATAGATAGAAATAATAATTAAATCAGTGCCTTTCTTTTTTACAGATAAAGTTGCTTCACTCAAGCTTTTAGCAAAGCCCAAACTGAGTAAGTGATCATCTATACGGCTGTACCAAGATCTTTGGTGCCTGTTTCAGGCCATATAAAGCCTTCTTCAACAAAAACACTTTCTCCTCTTGTCCTTTAACAACAAATCCTTATGGTTGATCAACATGAATTTCTTCCTCCAAGAAACCATTTAGAAATGCAGATTTCACATCTAGTTGGAACACTTTCCATCCTTGTTGAGCTGTAATAGCAAGTAAGAGGCAGATTATGTCAAGCCTTGCCATAGGAGAAAAAGTTTTGGAGAAGTCCATAACAAAGACTTGTGCATAAACTTTCACAACTAGCCTTCCTTTATGCTTGTTTATAGATCCATCAGTATTAAGCTTAATCCTAAAGACCCATTTTATGCTAATAATATTTTTGTTTTGAGGTCTTTTAACAAGTAGCCAGGTTTGAACCCTCAAAATTGCACCCTTGGGATCTGGCTACAGTTTGACACCTGTTAAGATTAATGAGCTACGTAGAGCCAGTACGATGATCCTGTTAGCCGGTTCGCGGGCAAGGGTTAAGGGGATAGTGCCCCATCAAAAAATAAATTTTCTGAATCTTTCACCTTCAGACGACTAGCATTAGATTACAAACCTATATAATCAAACTGAGCTCAAATTGGATCAGAAATGGACTAAAACAAGCGAAAATAGCGTGAAACCAGGTTAAACCAACTCCAACGGAGCGCTAGGTGTGCCACCAGGTCGGGCGGCACGCCCATAGTGGTGGAGGCATGGGCGGCACGCTTAGCGTATCGGCGGCATGGGTGGCACGTTGGCCAGCCGATGTGCAACCGGTGCCGCTTGACCAGCCGACACACCGCCGGCATCCGACGATGCCCTTTCATCTACTCTATAAATAGAGCTTCCATTTTAGGATTTTGGGATGGATTTTGAAAGGGATTTGACAGTTTTTGAGGTAGAAAATCATCTATATTACTATTCTTTTTTATGCTAAAAATCTTTTTAAAAAAATTGATACTAAAATCTGTCATTCAAATTCTTTTTAATTTGCAATTATTATTCTATTTTGCTAACCTTTTGTATTTAAGGTTCAACTTCAGGATTCCAAATCTAAGGTGGAGCTTAGATCCAGAGCTAAGCTCACCCCGTTCATCCGAAGGTCGAGGAAAGCAAAGATATAATCCCTTTTCTTCTTTCCATTACTAAAATTCTAAATTCAGATCTAAAATTCTCTCCATTCTATCTTTCTTTAGGTCTAAAATAGAAAAAATTTAAAATTTATTAATTTAAAAATCATAATTAAATTAATAAACCAAATCAACATTTTTTCCAGAACCCCTCCTTCGCAAGAAGGAAGAATTATGTTGGGTTTGATTTGCATTCGATAGGATATTGCGATGTCACGACCCATCTTTGAGCCGCGACTGTCCTAGGGCATAGGGAGACATATGGTCACCTAAACCCGTAGAACAACCTATAACTCATAAACTATTACCATTACGTTACCCTTAACCCAAGATCGTAGCCATAATTCCCATGTAATAATCATTCAACATCTAAATTCATTTTCATATTTATCGCTTTTGAACTCCATTTTCTAGTATTTTAATTGTAATTCAGGTGCATATCCTAATAGTATTCTAAGTTATATCATTATTACAGACTTTTAGCAAAACATGGAGCTCTAGAGTGAAACCTCCAAAATTATAACAAAATATGTACATGGTGATGCCCAAAATCAGCAACGCAATTTCCAAGCGGAGATGCAGAACTTGGAATTTACCTTGCCAAACCGTCAACTGATCCTGAAAATAAATAAGCACTACGGGGTGAGACAAAGCTCAGTGAGTACATAATAAAACTGTATAAAATAAGCAAGTGATAGGTGGTTTAGTGATGATTTCTTATAGCAATGAAGTGAAACGAATCAAGAATCATTCTTATGGAATAGTTTTCCATATACAGTAATTATTGCATTTTTAGCAGAATATTTCCTTTATGGAAACGGTGTGTTTCCCACATTATCATTATCACTTGAGTGGCGGCTTACGCCTTGCTCACTCCCATATCAGTCACACGTACAACTGATCGGGTCGCACGTACTGGGGGCCATAAACCCTTCCCAGCTAGGGTTCGGATACTCTTTACCTTATCCGCAGGTTCATTACCATTGTGCACAATGTCTGATATATTGCCCCACATCAGAGGGGTATTCTGCTTGCCACGATATCATTAAAACATTTTTCCTTTCCATCCATGAAATACTTCAATGGATAATATAGCAATAAATAATCAAATTTCTCATCATTGATCATATTAGGAAATGAAGCAATAAGGCTCATTTGGCCAAGTGCCATAAGAGATATTTAATTCAATAATTGGTAAAGCATATCATGCATGCCAAAGAATTGCAATGCATTTTAATTAGAAAAGTAATCCAACATTTAGGCTTATATTTAAAGCACAAGAAATGTAATATTATTAGGTACTCACCTCTTGCTCCTTTGCTCCTATATTGGTAGTTCTAACGCAGAGTATAACAAGGCTCCTCGGTATCCCGAGCAATGCCTTTACCTTTCGATTCTACAAATACACCCAAATAATCATACATTAATTCCTACTCCTTTAACTTGCTAATCTCATTCTAACTCAACTTGACATTAACTTCCTACTACTAATCACCAAACACATTCCAATACATTAAACAATAACATACATAAACACATTAATTATTTAATCATTTTATTTCAAAATCCCATGTTGTCCAAATCCTTTCATTAAAACAATTAGGTTCCTTTTCCTTCCTAATTCCTTAATTAAATTTTATGTTTATCAAACTAATGCTTAAACAATCAACATTCATTCACCCATTGAAACTATCCTCTTCCAATTCTCAAAAACCCTAACTTTACCAAAATGGGATGATTTGGGGAAAACCCAAAATTACTCAATCAAATCTCAAATTGATCTTGCCAAGATAAAATTAATGTTATGCAAAGCCTACCATAACAATCAAACATCAAACTACACTTCACATTACATACTTTCCTTATATCATGCATTATGCCTTCAAGAATTTCAATTTTTGAATAAAATCTCTAAATTCAAATTTTACATTTTTAAACCACTTTTCAACATCCCAAATAACCTTAGATATTGTTAAAAAAAAATTTTGGACACTTCCCCTAAAATTCCTAGTTTGGCCGAACCTTATGCAAATTTCTCTTCATTGATCTTTCATGCTTCCCTTGTTATTATTCACCTATTAAACCCCAAATCCTTAACCCCAATTCTCATATTTCATCACTTAACATGCCAAACTAACTCCTCTTCAAATCATTCCACCAAAATCCAATTATAGAAATCAAAAGAAAAGGAATAATTGCCAACAATTTATCATACTTAGGTTAAGGAAAGAAAGGAATCACTTAAGCAATAAATCTCACCTTGAAATGCTCCAAATTTAGCTCTAAGTTAAAGAAAAAGTTGGGAGGATTTTAGTCTTTGGTGAGGGTGAAATTTTTGGTGTAGGTTACAAATGAAATGGTTTAACATAATTTCATTTCATATACAAATAAAATCAATGGTGGTGATTTGATCACACAAAATCAATGTTCATATTTTTACTTGAAATGGAGGGCTAAGATTGATCAAGATGGATGGTTGAGATGTCCCTTAGGTGTATGGTGACTAAGCATCAAAATAATGAACACCATCATCACCAAAGTGAACATAATCATGGTGATGGAAAAGTAGGAAGCTTAGGTGTAAAGTTGGCATAAGTCAACAAATATGGCTAACCTAATTCCTTTCTCATCCTAACCCCTAATTAACTTGTTCTAACCATTCTTTAGTCATATTCCACCAACATTTGAGGCCTTAGGGCTGGCCACTCTATGGGCTTGGGCTTTGAGTCCAAAAGCCCATTAACAAGCTCACCCGAAAACGTTTCCCGAACTTAAAATTTTTTCGTAACTTTTTCCTTTCCCTTTCACTTGGCATTTTAAATCTTACCTTCCCATATCATATTAAGCCTAAACTAAGCCATATTGCCTAAAATTAATTCAATAAAACATACAATAAATATTCCTATCTCATAAATGTACACACTCAAGCATTTAGCATCAACAAGAGTTTCTGTCATCCTATCACTATGTCATTGATACTATACCCAAAAATTTATATTTTATGGTATTATTATAATTCTGATGAGCTATGGAGACCTTGGGTATTACATGCGAGGTCTCACCTGAGCACCGGTTCGATCTGCTTAGGGCTATCAAAATACTCTTTAGAAGAAACTCCACGATTGGAACTCGCTATGAGTTCAGAAAATTAGATTTTGCAATTTGTTGTTTGTGAAAAGGAGTTGCCACTTTAATTTATTTATTTTAATTGGGAAAATTAAAGAAAAACCTAAATTGATTGATTCCAAAAATATTTGATTTATCTGAATGAAAAAGCACTAATCCACAAGTGACCAAAGATGGCTCGGGGATCAGGTTTTGATAATTAAACAATTGAGAAAATATGATTTTTTTTAGTTTGGCTATAAGTTGCAAAATAACTCTTAAAAATGCAATTTTCATGTATGCATTAACAGGAGTCAAATGATAAATAAAATAGTTATAGATGATAAAATGAAATGATAATTGCAAATAAATAAGCAAAGATAAATCCTACTTAATTATTACAGAATTAAAATGAATAAAATAAAGATGATCTTTCCTCTAGCCTTTATGGGTACTAGAAAAAGCACATATTCTTCAACTAAATTCAAGAAATGAAAATACAGAATTGAAAGTAAAGCACATATACAAATGAATGAAAATAAAACTTAAACTATAAATATAAACGGGGAAATGTTATCGAAAAAGATTTTGGAGTTGATGCCTTACAGAATGACAGCCTGCGTATCCTATTGAATAGAAATCAAATCCCACGCAATTCTTTTTTCTTGTGAAGGAGGGGTTTTGGATTAATTTAATTCTGACTTTTAAATTAATAAATTTTAGATTTTTTCTGTTTTAGGCCTAAAGAATGATAGAATGAAGAGAATTCTATATCTAAATTTGAGAATTTTAGAAATGGAAAGAAGAAAAGGAATTCACCTTTGTTTTCCTTTACCTTCGGCTGAATAGGGCAAGCTTAACTCCAGATCTAAGCTTCACCTTAGATTAGGGAACCTTGAAGTTGAACCTTATACAGAAAAAGTTGGCAAAACATAACAATAATTGAAAGAATTTAGAATGATAGATTTTAGCATTAATTTTGATTTTCATTTTAACATAATTTTAGCATAAAAAGAAGAGCTAATAGGTGAGTTTACTCCTCCAAATCCATCCCAAAGAGCTGTAATGGAACCTATATTTATAGAGCAAGGTGAAAGGGCACCGCTGGTGCACCAGCCGGTCCAGCGGCACCAATTTAATGCCGGTCGGCTAGGCGGCATGCTGGGCATGCCGCCTATGCCGCTAGCATGCTAAGCATGCTGCCCGTGTTGCCCAACCTGGTGGCACGCCTAGCTCGCTGTTGGAGCTGATCTGACCTAATTTCACATAGTTTTGGCCCATTTTGGTCCATTTTTTATCCGATTTGAGCTCAGTTAGATTATGGGTTCAAAACTAAAAAGGGGCTGACTGGAGGTGAAAGATTTAGAAAATTTATTTTTCAACGAGGCGCTTCCCTTTGATCCTTGCCCGCTAACAAGCTAGCGGGACTGTCGTACTGGCTCTGCGTGGCACACTAATCTTAGTAGGTTTCAAGCTGCGATCGAATTACAAGGTTGCAAATTTGATGGTTCACAGATACGCAAGCTGCTATTCTGTAAGGCATTAACTATGAAATCTTTTTCAATAACATTTTTCCCTTTTATGTTTACAATTTAAGTCTTATTTATCTGTATTTTCCTTTCTTTACTTTAGTTGAGAAATGTGTGTTTTTTCTAGTACCCATAAGGGCTAGAGAAAATATCATCTTTATTTCATTTATTTCGGTTTTGTAATAATTAAGTAGGATTTATTTTGCTTATTTATTTGCAACTGTCATTTCATTTTTTCATTTATAATTGTTCCATCCATCATTTTACTCATTTTCATGCATACACTAAAATTGCCTTTTTTTAAAGAGTTATTTCACAACTTTTAGCCAAATATTTGTTTAAATACCAAAACATGATCCTCGAGCCCTCTTTAGTCACTTGCGGATTAGTGCTTTTCCATTGGGATAAATCAAACATTTTGGAGTCAATCATTTTGGGTTTTTCTTTAATTTCACTAATTAAAATAAGTAAATTAAAATGGCGACTCCTTTTTACAAATAACAAATTACAAAACTCAATTTTCCAAACTTATAACGAGTTCCAATTGTGGAGTTTCTCTCGAAAAGTATTTTGATTTCCTTTAGCGAATCAGACTGGTGCTCGGGCAAGGCCTCACACTAGGTCTGATTTTTCTCGATCATTTGCAGCTATTCTTTTATGGTTGCTATCCATTTCTGCTCTTGCATTGCTTCTTCAACACCTACTGGTTCTAAGATAGCAACATTGCTTTTTGTGTATGTGTCAGAAAGCAACCTCGTGCCTCTTACTGGTGGTTCATCAACATTTTCTTTATTTGGTTATTGTTCACTTGAATGATGAACTCAATCATTTGCATTCCAATCCCACTGCTCTTATTTCACAAAGTCAACATCTCTGTTGATGATGATTTTCTTTGTTTAAGGCTGATATACTCTATAGGCCTCAGAGGTGTTGCTATAACCTATAAAGATTACAAGCTCAAATTTCTTGTCAAGTTTGTCTCTCTTAACCTGAGGGATATGAGAGAAACACAAACAACCAAATATTTTGAAACTTGAAAGAAAAGGTTTATGTTCAAACCAAGCTTCATAAGGTGTCTGGTTGTGAAGAGCTCTAGTTGGTAATCTATTTAATAGAAAAGTAGATGTGTTTGCAGCCTCTGCCCAAAAACTTTTAGGCAAACCGTTTTCATGCAACAAGCAATGAGTCATCTCCATGATGGTTTTATTTTTCCGTTCGCTGACCCGATTTTGTTGTGGAGTATAAGGGGAAGTAAGTTGATGCTCAATCCCTACTTTTTCATAGAACCTGTTAAACTGATCTGAGGTGTGTGCTTTTCCATTGTTAGACCTTATCACCATCATTTTGCAGCTACTTTGGTTCTCTAGCCAGGTTTTGAACTTCCAAAACACACTAGCCACTTCAGATTTAAATCTAAGAAAATATATCCAACACATCCTAGTCATATCATCTATAAAGGCAATATAATACTTACTACCTTTAAGAGATGACGTTTTAAAAGGCCCTCCAAGATCAATATGAACAAGTTGAAGCTTATGTGTTGCTCTCTAAGCCTTTTGAGAAAAAGGCAGCCTAGTTTGTTTGCCAAACTGACAAGCTTTACAAGTTGAAATTCTCTCCTCCAAAGGATCCAAGCCCTGCACTAGTTCATGTTTTTACATTAAGAGCACTGCTGAATGATGATAATGCCTCAACCGTTTATGCAAAAAGTCAGTGTTTCTTGTAGAAGCTAAATATGCAGTCTCCTTGCGGAAGCTTTTACTCTTCATTTTAATAGAGAACATTTCCAATCCATGTGTATCTTTGATCGCACATCTCCTATTCTCAAAATGCACTTTATAACCTTTCTTAACTAATTGACCAACACTTAATAAATTTTGATCAATTTTTGGGACATGCAACACATCTATAATTTCTTTAACTCCATAAAGGGTTTCAATTGCAATAGAACCTTTACCTTTCATAGAAATATGTACTCCATTTCCAATTTGTACCTTGGAAATTGGTGATTTGTCAAGCTTTTTGAATAATTCAACATTGTTGGTCATATGGTGTGTATAACTACTGTTCACTAGCCAACTTTCAGCATGGTTACAGCTAGCATAACAAGAAGCCACAAACAGTTGCTCTCCTCCTCTTGATACATAGCTTGAGCTTCATTGATTCTTGTTTCCCTTTGTTTTTGGAAATCCTTTCCACATGCCCCATTTGATTGCACTTGTTACACTTTGCATCAGGTCTACTCCAACATTTGGAAGGGGAGTGATTAGTTTTGCCACAATGTCTGAGACTTTTGTTTAAGAATCTAATCAAGATTAATCAAATTTCATGTAATGTTAATTATGTTTCATTAATGTAATTATATCTCAGCAATGAAATTAGTTTTAGGTGAAAAGAAATGGTGATCCAAGGACACAAGCATGGTGTTAGGTTGTACTAGTTTTTGACTAAGGAAAGCTGACTTCTTCTTATAAAGAAGAGGTTGCTAGAACAAGAAATGTATTGAAAAGGAAGAGAAGAAAATGAGGAAGAAAAGAAAGAAAAAATGTTTATATTTTTCAGAGTTATAGCTTTTGTTTTCTGCTGCAAATCTTTGTTTAAAGTTCTTCTTTTCTTCCACCCAAATCCAACGCTGCCTACTTCAATGTTGCCTAATCCAGGAGTTACATCAACATTAGCATCTGAATTGCCTTTGGTTTTCTTCCATTTTTTCTGTTTGCCTCTGCTAGAATCCTAAATCTACAACTGGGTTTTCATAGCACCTTCCACCATAATATCTTCTCTAAGATGCTTTCTTTGCTTCTCAGCTTCTAAAGCATTGAGAAGTTCTACCAACGTGATTTCTGTGAGGTCTTTGATCTCCTCCAACGTAGAAATCTTCTATTCAAACCTCTCCGGTAAGGTAACCAGTAGTTTCTCAACTACTCTGCTGTCAAGCATCTCCTCATCAAGCAGCTAGAGTTTGTTTACTATCTTCAACAACCTATCTGCATACTCCTTCACAGTCTTAGAGTCTTTCATCCTTTGCATTTCAAATTCTCTCTTGAGATTCAAAACACGCATATTTCTTGTTCTTGCATTACCTTGAAACTCATGTTTGAGACATTACCAAATTTGAAATCCTAATTCCAAATTCATAATTCAGATGAATAGATTTTCAGACACAGTTGAATATAGACAAGTTTTTACCTTGAACTTTTTTGATTCCTTCTCTTGATGAATTCTGATTTGTTGCATTGTGGGATTTTCAGGTAGTGATTCAATTTCCAACTCTTTTATCACTACTTCCCAAAGATCCCATGCTTGCAAATAAGCAGTCATTTTAACAATCCACAACTAGTAATTTTCACCAGTGAAAATAGGAGGTGGAATAGGTGCAAAGTTTTTGGAGGCCATTAGTTAACACTCAAGCAATAAAAATGGTGAAAGGTTTGTGTTTGAGCTGAAATACGCACTCTCTTACTCTCATATTACTACAAATCCCTTAAGAAGAGGGCTCTGATACCATATGTAGTTTAAAGAAGACAAGATACATACAAGGGGCTGAAAAATGATTTTATTTCACACTTAAAATAGAGTTTAACATAGACTTAAAGAAATAACTGAAATAGCAAAATTATAGCAACACATTGCCACATAATTCACCAAACTATAACTGAATCCTAAAATAGAGCAACAACTAGTAGATATTTATTTTCAAATTGCACTACTGTAAACATCTATAGCAACATTTGAGGCACTTCTAACAAAGACCAATCTGATTTGTTTGTTGTAGCTCAAATCAAGTGTGTTCAAGGTCTTAATGATATAGTTGTGGCTAAAGCATTGTTGATGTTGCTGAGATTTTGCCATAAATTGAGGGATATTTTTATTGTATTCAAATTAGTTTAACTGTTAGCAGAATTGCTAATGGGTTAGGTAGTAAAGATAGGTAAAGTTTGAGTGTAAAATTAGCCAAGTATGACTTACTGTTAAGCATGGTTAGGCTGAAAAAGGTAGCTCAATTTATGGTCTTTTGTACTGAAAATCTATTGTAATTTGGTCTATATAAGAGCTTAGCAATGAATGAAGTGTATTGAGAAAAGAAGGGAAGAAAATGAAGAAGAAAAGAAAAAAAAAAAACTATTGCAAAATTTGTTATTTAGTTCTTTATGTTTTTGCTGAAATAATCCTTGCTTTAGCTTCTTCTTTTCTTTCTTCCTAACTCCAAGAAGCATTTAGTATTCAAGAGGCTCTCAGCTAGATAAAAGAAAAACAATAGAATTATGTCATCCTAAAATCAGATGCACTTGTAGTGGTCCATGCAATTAGAAGCTTAGAGAATATGGATTCAATGTTGGGTCTAGTTGTGTAATACTGCAAACTTCTTCTTTCAAAGATACAGTCAATAATTTTGAGATTTATCAAATGGTCTGCAAATAAGGTTGCTTATGTGTTAGTTAGAGCTTCTTATTCTATGTTAGATTGTCATGTTTGGGAGGATAATGATTCTAGTTTCTTGTTTTCTCCTATGTTATTTGGATATATTACTAGTTAATGAAAGTTCACAATATATATATATATATATATATATATATATATATATATATATATATATATATATATATATATATATATATATATATATATATATATATATATATATATATATATATATATATATTCTCCCTAAATTCACCTCACACCATGACACATATCAGGAAGCTTGCAAGCAACATTCGCAAAATTTGTGTAGACTCTCGTATTCATAATCGAATCCATTTCTTTGCACTAAAAAACTTCATATTACATATTGGGATGATATACAAGAGTTCTCAGACATTTTTTGTTTATCGATTTTTGATGAAAATGAAAGAATTGTTATTTTCTAAAATTTGTAGATTTAACGAGTTGTTGTTGGAATCAAAAAATTTGAATTTTTATATAACGGTAAAGTAATATTATAATAAATAATATTATTATGTATTTCATTTGATTTTCAATTTTTATTTTTATATACAAAAAGTAGTTAATTGGTCTTTTTAAAAAATTCATGTTTTAATACTGTCCAAAAAGTATCACAATAGTGGATTTGATACAATAGAGAAAGTTCAGGGGCCAAACTGACCTTTAATTTATAGAACTATACATAACTTGTTTTAAATAAGAGTTCATACAACGCATATCCATAACATATCAAATTCAACTCCACCTTAATTTTAAAATTGAGATTGATTGTTTAAATTTTTTCTCCACCCTAAATTTTTTATTTTCATCCTAAACAATTGTGTTACGCGTAAAAAAAAAACCTTAACAACTTCACCAGATCTCACGGCAGAACTAAAATAAGGCAAATTACGAAGTGCATGTTAATAACTAGTCTGATTTTCTAAAAGTAAAAATTATTTATTTATTATTAATTATGTCAATTTATGAACTAATAATTTACCCCATTTTCATTGTTAAGTTGAGGATATGCTGTAATTTGTTTTTCCTTGAAAAGGTACGAAAATGATAATTGAATGACAATATAAAGCTGAAATTTTCAAAATATATATTTTTTAACTCCTGAATGTGTAGAATTGCCAAAGAATTAGTGAACAGTGGGTTGATACATGTAGTCCAACCTTTTCCCTTCAAGGAGTAAAATAAACTTTAAAAAGTTGAATAAAAAGGAAGTCTGTCTGCCAATTTAATGATCAAATCTTATATGTTAGCGGCCCTGCCAGTCTCACATTTTCTGGAGAACAGACAATTCAATCTTCATCATCTGAATCAAATTTAATCTTTTTGGCTTTTGGAGCGTCTGCAGATATATCTCTGAAGTGAGCTCCATAAAGCTTCGACTCCTGCATTGACAAAAGAAATTGTCAAGGTCTCGGACTTTGTACAATCAAGCAAGATGCAAATAAGGACTCAATAGACAAAACTCGAAAAGCTTAGGAGCTTGAACGACGGGTTTTGCCAAAAAATCAAACTGAAATGTACATGCAAACATGTGTGAAATATCACGCAAAAGAAATGTGCACCTTTTTCTTCACGTGAGTGCCAAATTTCAAAAGTGCAGCTGGCACAACCTGTCCAGCTTCACGGAGAACATTCACCAACTCTCCTGCACGTCCCTGGAACAGTGCTGTTGTTAGTTACAAGAACAAACACCGCAATGATAGATTACTTTGACCCCATAATTTGAGTAGAAATATCCCGACTGATTTCAAACATTACCTTGTTATGATGTGTGAAAAATGTGTGGGCAACACCCTTCTTACCAGCCCGTCCAGTCCTCCCAATTCTGTGGACATAATCCTCCAATGTAAGTGGAAAACTATAGTTGATCACTACTTCAACATCTGGAATATCCAATCCTCGGGCAGCAACATCAGTAGCTACCTGCAAGGTTATAATGTCAAACAACATTCAAGTTTATCCCTAAATATAACTATTTGAAATTGTTCTATAATATTGAACTTGAACAAAAATTGGGCCTTAATTTTTTGGGGTTTATTGGGCTAGTTTCGTTTGGATTATCTTGCCTTGTATTCATTTTGAATGTCATTTCGGCCCAGTTTGGGGTAGCTTTTTGAATAAGTGCTTTTCCAATATATATATATATATATATAAAAAAATCCAGAAAGTGCTTTTTTGGCCTCCAAAAGCTATGCCAAACACCACCTTAACCCACAATCTGAATCAATTCTCCAATATAAATATAGTTATGTCTAAACTGAACGAACCTTCTTCCTTCTTTCTTTCAATAACCCAACAACAATCAAATTCTCTTTTTTCACTCTCAATAACCCAACAACAATCAAATTCTCTTTTTTCACTCCCCAAACAGTTTCTTGACCTTACCTGCTTACTGGCGATATCCTTTTTCTCACCAAACAGTTTCCTGAACTTGCCTATTTTTTGGTTATTTAAACTCTAGTTCCTGCCTTACTACTAAAAATGAGATTAAGTTGTAGGACCCGAAAATTCCAGTAATCATCCTCAGCTACCTTGACCGCAAAACAACCATCACTTTCACAAAACTCATCCAGGGGCTCCTGATTCCTGAACTTGTAGCAGTTTGTCTGTTGATGCCCCTAAACTTTGATTGCTCCACGTTAAGTTCTCGAAATTTATTTTTTCACATTGAAGACTTTGTTGATGACAAGTAAAATTTATTAGAATTCCTTAGGTATTTTAATGTATTAAGCAAGAAAACTTTTGAAAGTGGTGCAATTTCTTTGTAATTTGTAAAAATGTTAAAGAATTTCTCATGAATTTTGGATTTGCCATCAACAAAATCTCAATGCGATTGTAATTTGAAGCAATCAAAGTTCTAGGGTTCAAAAGACAAAACACAATATGATCAAAGACCCCATGATGGTTTTTTCATCATTTTCTCCCAAAAATCTATGTTTTCATTCTATATTCATTTCATAAACCCTGGCTCTTCTTTAAATATGAACTACGCCCTTTCAACCCCAATATGCAGAATTTTCCACCAAAAGAGCACAGGCAAGCAGACTGCACAACCATCTCTTCATCCTCTTCCCCTCCCCCTCCCCCCCCTTTTTTTTTTTTTGTCATCTTGTGTAAGAAACATATATATATATATATATATATATATATATATATATATATATATATATATATATATATATATATATATATATATATATATATATATATATATATATATATATATATAATGCACATATATGTAATTGCACCCAGTTTAGGAGTAAACTTTCAGAAAGAGCCACAAAGAGAGAGAGAGAGAGAGAACTGGGGGGGGGGGGGGGGGGGGGGGGGGGGGGGGGGGGGTGTGTGGTGGGTGGTGGGGTTGGGGGAGAGGAGAAAGATGATTAAGATGCAATTCTTCCTGGATGCAAGTGAATGAAAAACCAATAATGGTGCAAATTCATAGACCCCACTTATTGTAACATTATAGCTGGCTACTTGTATTAGAACTTGAATGTGCAAAATATACCATCAAAGGACAACTGCCCTTCTTGAACAATGATAGTGCTTCTGTTCGTCGATCTTGTGCGTTGTTGCCATGTATAGAAACTACCTTCCAACCACTAGAACACCAAAAAAAGAGAGGGGAGAAGGGAATGAGCACGTTTTAAATCATCAAATAGCCTCACAATTGTACTTTTCAGCAACTAGCTTCACAGCCAGAAAGTACACTTGGCTAAAACATAATGCAAAATAACAAGAAACTACCTTCTTTTCAGCATTCCATCAAGGCGCTCAGCTTCCTTCTTGTATAAGGCAAAAACTAATACTCTGTTTCTGAGCACAAGTATGACCCATGAATGAGTTGGAAGTGCACAAATGAATATTTAAACACATATAAAGAAAGTTATAGGAATTTAAAGCCTGTTGGTTCTGGATTAAAAATCTGATATAAAATTGAATCTAAACAAATAAAATTTAAAAAGAATGGTTAATTTCCCTAGATGATTGGTTTGGCAAAAGTATGGGTGAACACTGACAAAAAATCTGTCAACCAGTTGTTCCTTCCTAATTAGTAATTGTTAATTTTTTCCTCTAATTAGTGCAGAGGATGTATTCTTTCCTAATTAGTTAGAATTCTGTAATTCTAGGATATTTCCTAAAGTAAATATACAGTATAAATATATGTGTTATATTCACAATGAATAAGAAGCTGTATTTCAATTTCCACATGGAATTAAAGCTTCATGCCCAAACAGACTGAATCCTAAGACCCATGTTCAAGCCTCCCATTATTGGACTAATGATGATGATGATGATGATGATGATGTCGGTCCAGACCAAAGCTAAAGAAAAGATGTCAGCCAGTCCATTTGTGAGCAAGTGTCAACCGGTCTGTTGATATTGGCCACGAGCCAAGCCCGATTGCATTTGAGGAGATGTGTTGGGAAATGGATCTCACATCAAATAATAACAAAATATATAAAGGACTTGTAAATGAGTGAGTGTGGGACCTAACACAAGCCAATTGATTTTGTGCAAGTAGGATTCAATACTTGCTCACTTATAAGTCCATGGAAAGTCCATGTGTATACAGGTCCATGGACTTTATATGCTGCAATTTTTAGGGTTTCTCAAATTTATCCAGCAGCCTTCATTGCTGCGATTCCAGCCACCACAGGCAGCCTTGATTACTGCAATTTCCAACGCTGTAACCAGTTCATATTGCTGCAATTTTTCCCAATTTGCAGCCTTCATCACTGCAACTTTTCTTCAATTATCTAATAAATTTCTTCATAGTTACAACCCTAATTTCCAAACTTAGTTGTTGAAATTACTGAAACCACCTTAAATTCTCAATTAGAGGAGAGACAGTCCAAGGGAGAGTTTCAGAATCTTCAGGCTGCCCACTGTCTCAATGGTAAAAATTATCTTAAGTGGTCCCAACTTATTCAAACCATTCTAAAGGGCAAGGGAAAATTGAGTCACCTGTTAGGGACTAGACCAAAGGAGGGAGAATCAGGTTTTGAAGCATGGGATGAGGAGGATTCCATCATTATGTCTTGGCTACGGAGCTCTATGACGCTAGAAATCAGCGATACCTGTATGTTTCTAACCATAGCACAAAGTATTTGGGAAGCTGTTCGACAAACGTACTCCAAAGCTAAGGATGCAGCTCAAGCCTATGAAATCGAAGTCAAAACCGGGTCTGGAAAATAGGGCAGCAAATCCGTGATTGAGTATGCAAATCAGTTGAAAAGTTTATGGCCAGAGTTGGACCATTATCGAGTTGTGGAACTAAAGTGCATTAAGTGTGCAGCGATTATGAAAGACTTCCTTGAGAAGGATAGAGTATATGATTTTTCTTGCTGGTCTCAATTCTGAATTTGATCAAATAAGGGTGCACAGTTTGGGGAAGGAAGAGGTTCCACCATTGAATGAAACAATTTCACTTGTTAGAGCTGAAGAGAGTAGACGGGCTGTTATGCTAGAACCACAAACTGTATTGATGGAAGTTGCATGGTAAACCAGCAAGCTGAGAAGGGGGTAGTAAAAGGAATCAGCAGAAGGCTTCTGGTTCAGCTCATATGACTCAAAACAATTAAGACAGTGCATGAACTTGTGGGTTTCAGCAATCATGATATTGAAAAGCTCAGAGATTTGTTGGGAAAGCTTAATAAGCCATCAAATTTGAGTTCATTAGCTCACTCAAGTAGTTTTTCTATGCGTTCATTTTTTCTCTCTGGTAATCCTTATCCTTCAATTGGATTTAATGCTTCGAAAAGCCCTGCTTATGTGGATTATAGATTCTCATGCTACGGACCATATGACCCATTCATCTAATCAATCTATAACCTATACACCTTGTCCAAGCAACAGGAAAATTATTGTTGCTGATGGCTTTTTTTATCACTGTAGCTGGCATAGGAGACATACAATTGAATCCATTGTTCCTATTAAAAAATGTCCTTCATGTTCCTAGATTATATTCTAATCTTGTCTCTATCCACAAATTGACCAAAGACATGAATTGCCGAGCTATTTTTGACCCTTTTCTTTGGGAATTTCAGGATCGAAATTCAGGGAAGAGGATTGGACTTGCTAAAGAAAAGGATGGTCTGTACTAGTTGTAGACTCTAGACGAATCAACTATTAGCAGGAGTAACCTCTCGTTGTCTCTCTTATCATCACCAAAAAGGGATGTTATTTTGTCTCATCATTTTCGTTGGGGTCATCCATCTTTTACAACTTGAAAGATCACGTTTCCTTCTCTTTTTAAAGGAATCAATATAGGGAGTTTTCATTGTCACATCTATGAGTTTGCCAAACACACTCATCTATCATTTCTACTCTATATTTAGTTCACAGTGATATTTGGGGTGCTTCCTCTATCCCTAATATAACTGCTTCTAGATGGTTTATTTCTTTTATTGATGATTGCACTCGTGTCACATAGATTTTCTTGTTAAAAAATAAATCACATGTGAGTAACATTGTTCCAAGTTTTCATTCAATGATACAAAATCAATTTGGTACCAAAATTAAGCATTTTCAGTCTAACAATGCAAGAGATTATTTTAATCAAACATTGTCATCATCTTTTCAAAAAGAAGGCATTATTCATGAATCTTCATGCATTTATAACCCTCAACAAAATTGAGTGGCTGAAAGAAAAAACGGTCATCTGTTAAATACTACTAGAGCACTCCTATTTCATCATAATGTACCAAAATCTTACTGGGGAGAAGTTGTGCTTACATCTGCATACATGATCAATAGAATGCCCTCTCATGTCTTAGATTTCAAAACTCCTTTAGAATGTCTTTCTCAATTTTATCCTGATGTTAGAACTTCCAACAACTTGATGCCTGGAATTTTTGGTTGTACTACTTTTGTCCATATTCCTAGTCCTCAACGGGAAAAATTAGAACCTAAAGCCATCAAGTGTATCATTATTGGATATTCGCGAACTCAAAAGGGCTATAAATGTTATCATCCACCTTCTAGGAAAACTTATGCGTCTGCAGATGTTACATTTGTTGAAGTTATACCCTGTTTTTGCCAACCTTCTCTTCAGAGGGAGTCTGTACCTAGGGAAGATAAGGATAGTAATGATACCTTGTTTGATCTCTCTCTTTCTTCATTGCCCTCACCTAGTCCCAGGGTAGAATCGTCTGAGTCTAATAGGGAGTATATTCCTAATGAGTCTATGATGCATGATAAAAAGACTCCAAAAGTTACTACTGATAAAAAGCGATTTGGCATAGTGTATTCAAGAAAGTCAAATGATATTCCTAATCCTACAGCAATCCAAGAATCTACTCTGAACCAGCTAATAAATGAGGTAAGTAATATATCTGAACCTACTTTGCCTGAAATATCTAGCCCTACCAAAACCCAAGATAATGATAATAAGTTGCCTATTGCCTTAAGGAAGGGAATCCGAGAGTGTACAAAGCGACCTTTATATCCCTTATCTCACACTGTGTTTTTTCATAGATTTTCAACTTCCCACAAAACTTTTCCCACCAGCATAAACAATATTTCCATAACTAAAACATCCGAAGCATTATCTAATGAAGAATCAAGGAAAGGTATGAAAGTTGAGATGGATGCATTAGAGAAAAATAATCTTGGGAGTTAGTAGATTTGCCAAAAGGAAAAAAACCAGTGGGATGTAAATGGGTATTTACTTTGAAATACAAGGCTGGTGGATCTCTAGAGAGATATAAGGCGAGATTAGTGGCTAAAGGATATACTTAGACATATGGGTTGGATTATTTAGAAACCTTTGCACTTGTTGCTAAAATGAATACGGTGAGGATTATTTCATCTTTGGCAGCCATTTATGATTGGGAATTACAACAGTTTGATGTAAAGAATGCATTTTTACATGGTGATCTAAAAGAAGAAATATAAGAACTATACATTGATATTCCTCCTAGATTCAGTGAGAATATGGTTGATAATAAAATTTGCAAGTTGAAGAAAGCTCTTTACAGTCTGAAGCAATTAGCAAGGGTATGGTTTGACAGATTTATTAAAGTAATGTTAGGTGGATTATAAACAAAGCCAAGGTGATCATACTCTGTTTATTAAACATTCAAATTCAGGGGGAGGTACAGCCTTGTTAGTCTATGTTGATGATATAATTATGATTGGCAATAATGACAAGGAGAAACAAGCAATGAAGAAAAATTTAATTAGGGAGTTTGAAATAAAGGAGCTGGGGAGATTGAAGTACTTTTTGGGTATTGAAGTTGCTCATTCAAAACAGGGGATCTTTATTTCACAGCAAAATTATGTTCTTAATCTCCTAAAAGAAGTAAGGAGACTAGCTTGTAAGTCAGCCCCAACTCCTATGGATCCTAATCTTAAACTTGGTGAAGCCAGTGACAAGCCTGCTATTGATCAAGAAATGTACCAACGTTTAGTTGGAAAACTTATTTATCTATCACATACAAGCCCAGAAATAGCACATTCTATTGGTGTGCTAAGTCAATTTATGCATAATCCTAAGGAAGTTCATTTGCAGGCAGCTTACAGAGTTTTGGACTATTTGAAAAGAAGTGCAGGGAAAGGGATTCTCTTCAAGAGAAATAATTAAGTCTAGAAGCATATACTGATGCTGATTATGCAGGCTCGCCAATTGATAGAAGGTCTACTTCAGGGTATTGTACTCTTTTGGGCGGCAATTTTGTAACATGGAGGAATAAGAAACATAATGTTGTGGCTAGATCAAGTGCAGAAACAGAATTCGGATCTGTAGCATTGGGGATTTGTGAATTGTTATGGTTAAAAATTGTTCTTGATGATTTGAAGATAAAATGGAGTGGTCCAATGCGGTTGTACTATGATAATAAATCAGCGATAAGTATCGCACATAATCCAGTGCAACATGATTGAACCAAATATGTTGAAATTGATAGGCATTTCATTAAAGAAAAATTGGATAGTGAATTGATTTGCACGTCCTATGTTTCAACTGGGGGTCAACTTGCAGATGTTCTTACAAAAGGACTGAGTACTCAAGTATTTCAAAATATTATTGGCAAGCTGGGAATTATAAATCTATATTCACCAGCTTGAGGGGGTGTGTGGAAAATTTGTCAAACAGAAAATCTGTCAACCAGTTGTTCCTTCCTAATTAGTAAGGGGAGGTGTGGAAAATTTGTCAAACAGAAAATCTGTCGACCAGTTGTTCCTTCCTAATTAGTAATTGTTTATTTTTTCATCAATTAGTGTATAGGCTGTATTCTTTCCTAATTAGTTAGATTTCTATAATTCTAGGTTATTTCCTAAAGTAAATATACAGTATAAATATGTGTATGATTATTCACAATGAATAAGAGCAATATTTCAATTTCCACAAGTTATAATCGAAAAATCAAACTATGCCAATGAAATTTGATTCTTTCAGTTTAGGAAATTTTGGCTATTGAATTGGTTCTATTAATGATTTGACAAATTGTCAATTATCAATTTGTTTAACCAAAACATTGTAACTGAAATAATTTATTTTAGTTATTAGGAATATATCAATTATATTTTTTTTTATTCACTATATACAATCATAATTTTTTTTTATTGCTTAATGGTTACACATTTTTCAATTTTACCCCATATTTTTATTGCGCCAATTTACCCTAATTTGAAAAGTTAATTGCATCCATACTTCAGAATCATACCAAGCTGACTTGAAGAGAAAAAGTAAAGCAAAAAATAAGTTCAATTTCAATTCGGTTATTAATTCTATTTGGACTTGATGGCTGGGCTTGGTTGTAAATTGGTATCAATTATAGCCTAAATTTTTCATAAATTTATAATATATAAGAAGTATATTAATAAAAAAAATAATAAAAACCAAAACAAATAGGATGTGATAGTGAGGCAGACAAGGAACAAAAACATGGTACATAAAAATTCAAAGAGTCAAGAACTTTAGAATCATGATCTAGATTCTATAAAGGATCAGTTGGGATATTATAGAATACTTTATAGTCCCTATAGAGCCTCATTTAGATGTCTATTAAATCTTTGCTGGAAAAACTATCCAATATTCTTTGTGAGTGTTTATGCGTTGAGTCCTAGTTGGTTAAGATGAGTTTATTCTCTTTACTTTTCTTTTGAAGTCTAAATTCTAAGAGGTTTAGGAGTAGTTTATGGTCCGATATCTTAAAAGTACAGGATTAGTTTAAGTAGGGTTTCAAATAATGGCAGTTCTATAATGGAATTTTAGCACACCACTATATTATTTTCCCTATAGGCGATTTGCTAATTGCCTAATGGGGTAGACAACGTGAGAAACAATGATTTCTCATTTTTTCTCCAATTATTAACATCATACATATTTTATTAAATTCCTTTGTTGAACTTATATTTTATTAAATTCTGGTTTATTGTTGATTTGCATTTTATTAAATTCTAGTTTATTGTTGATTTGAGTGATCTTGCAAAAAGCTTTAAAAATTCAAGGCAACAACAAACAATTCAAAACAATTCTGCAACACAGTTTCCCATACTGTTTCCAATTCTATTATTTGAAAGCTAAAACTTAGAGTTTTTAAGTCTATCAATACCACCTATGATTGTAATGCTTATAATATTTCTTTGATTGGTATAATATGGAACAAGATCCTAAAGGAAGGTTTGCCAAAATGGAACATGTTGGGATAGCTAAAATATGGCAGTATGGCATTGAGCATGATATGGAGATAGTGAAGCAACCACTCAGTACAAGGCAACAATTGAAAGCTAAGCTATGAGAAAAGCATATGCCACGCAATAAAGTTGGCAATATTGGTGACAGCATATTCTTTGAAACAGGGAAGCATGTTTGTAGCTGAATACATGCATCAATCTAATGAGTTAAAGATTCAAAGTCAAGTTGTGGAAAATGTTATACAATCATTAGCTCGATTTAAAGTTGGTCTAAGGGCCGACATTAAAAAGGAATTGTTTAGGCAGCCCATATACACTATAAAACATGCACTCCAGGTGGCCTTTGATGTGGAGGAGTATCAGAAACAACCTATTCCTAAGAAAACTGGGATTCAAGCCAAGCAGATAT
The DNA here is from genome assembly GCA_947687605.1 of Reutealis trisperma. NCBI lineage: Eukaryota > Viridiplantae > Streptophyta > Magnoliopsida > Malpighiales > Euphorbiaceae > Reutealis > Reutealis trisperma. The sequence goes on along the minus strand of CANTUT010000512.1, from coordinate 38,126 downwards.
CTGCAGATAGAGGCTTTGCTCAAATAGTACTATGAAATCAAGCTATTGCTCAGCCATCTAATCATTTCAATAGTTCAAGACTTCTTCATCTAATGATTCTAATACTAGGGGCAAAGGTGTTGTGTGCTTTAGGTGTCAAGAAGTTGGCCATATGAGATTAGATATCAATGTCCAAGAAAACAAAATTTGCATATTGGAGTCAATTAGGGAGATGAAGAATCATAGCAAGAAGATTGTGTGGGAAATTCCTTTGATTATGTGGATTTTGTAGATGAAGACTTAATAGATAAAGACATTGATGCTACTCTCCTCTCTGTAGTGAGACGAATTCTAGCAACCTGTAAGATGGGGGAACAGGATTAGCGACAGGTTTCAATATTTCGAAGGATGGTTTGTTGTGGTGGTCAAGCAAAGAAACCAATCATTGATGGTGGAAGTTGCATGAATGTGGTTTTGGCGCCCATAGTTGAACCCTCAAGCTTCCAACAGAATCACATCCATATAAGGTCGCTTGGGTTAAAGTTAGCAAGAATAGGGATAGACTTGGGTTCCTTCCTATTTTGTACAAATTCCTATATCTTCTAATTTAGGAATATATATATAGCTGTATCTTCTAATTTAGGAATATATATATACAGCTGTATCTTCTAATTTAGGAATATATATATACAGCTGTATGATTCTGTGTATATATACAGCTGTATAACTCAATAGATTTCCATATATAGGTTTATGTATCTTGTATATATATCACTGAAATACATGAGAATAATCATATTTACAACTTGGTATCAGAGCTTTGGGATATAATATTTTCCTCTTTCTCTGAAAATTCCAGCCACCTTTTCTTCCCTAAAAACCCTAGTTGTAGCTGCTGCTACTTCCTAAAACCCTAGCTGCAGCTGCCACTCCCTCCTAAAACCCTAGCCACAACTATCCCTCCTTCCTAAAAACCTAGCCGCAGTACATTATGTCTACCAAAACAGAAATTGAATCTTCTGACAGCAAGAAAATATCCACTGTGATCATTCAAGATACTTCTTCATCCATCCATATTAAATTGGATAGCTCTAACTATTGGGTATGGTCTAAGATTTTGGAGATGCATATTGCTGGAAGAAAAAAAATGGGCTATATCAATGGAAAAAGGGTTGCACCAGCAGAAGATCATTCAGGCTATGATGAATGGGAGACTAAACATGCACTTGTCAAATCTTGGCTTATTAATTCAATGAGCGATAATCTGATTTCACATTTTGTGCAATGTGGCACAGCAAAAGAAGTATGGGATGCTGTAAAAAGAAGTTACCTTGATGTATTTGATTCTTCTCAAGTTTATGAATTGATGAAGAAATCTTTCCAATTACGTCAAGGTGGGTGACCTCTAGCAGAATATTACAATGAGTTGAACTCAATTTTTATGGAGCTTGATTACCGAAGGCCAAACGACATGACCTGTGCTGCTGATATTGAAAAATACAGAAATCGTATTGCAAAAGATAGGGTTTATATCTTTCTTGTTGGTCTCGATCATAACTTAGATCAGGTTAGCAGTCGTGTTCTAGCTACTTCTCCATTACTGAAATTAGAAGAAGCATATTCTTTGGTTCGTTGAGAAGTGCAACGACAAGTTACCATGGGGGCAGAAATCCACTCAAAGGCTTCAACTCAATCTGTCCAGCAACGCAGTCCTAATTCTTCTCTTGGAAATTCTGCAGCCTCTCAATCTCGATTTTGCACTCATTGCCATAAGAATACACACACAATTGATGTTTGTTGGGAGAAGCATAGCTATCCGGAATGGTATAAACTCAAGCAAGCTGAGAGAAAAAGTAAGAAATTTGCTCAAAATGTTGTTGTCATAGATACCACTCCAACTCCACCATCTGCTTCTCATGTATCTCGGATATCTTCTCAAGAAGGTAATTTTGTTTTATCCGTCAATTCTACTTGTTATGATACTTGGGTTATTGATTCAAGGAGCTACTGATCATATGACTAGTAACTCTTCTCTCATTGATTCTCTAACGCCTTCACAATTAAGTCTGTACAAGTTGCTAATGGAAATTCTATGTCAATCACAGGGGCTAGAAATGTGTCTCTTTCTCCAACATTTTCTATGTCCACTGTTTTACTTGCACCTACACTTTACAATAACCTCCTCTCAATTAGCAAGATAACCAAGCAACTTAACTGTTTTGCTATTTTTTACTAACTCATTGTGTTTTCTAGGACAATCTCACGAAAATGACGATTGGCATTGGTAGAGAGAGGGATGGTCTATATTATTTGGAGGACCGCTAAAAAATAGTAACACCTATTCGTGGCTTCCAAACAAAGAGAAAAACATCTGATAGAGAGAATAATACTTTGGTATTGTCAGTTAGGACATCCATCTTTTTCCTATTTAGAACGTATGTTTCCAAAATTGTTTTCCAACATTGTTGTTTCTAGTTTAAGATGTGAATAATGCATTTATGCTAAAAATCATCGTATTCCTTTCAAAGTTAGTTCTAATAAAAGTATTGTTCATTTTTCATGTGTTTATACTGATGTATGGGGTCCTTTTTCTACCCCTTCTGCTTCAAGACATAAATATTTTGTCTCTTTTATTGATGACTGTACTAGGATCAGTTGGCTTTATTTGATGAAATCTAAGAGTGATGTTATCCATATTATTCCCCAATTTTATAATATGATTCTCACTCAATTTAACACTAAAATTAAAGTTTTTCATTCTGACAATGGTCGTGAGTTTGTAAATCAATCTTTAGCTAATTTTATGACACAACATGGCATTCTTCACCAAACAACTTGTGTTTACACACCCCAACAAAATGGCATAGCAAAACGTAAGAATCGCCACTTCCTTGAAGTAGCTCGAGCTTTATGTTTCACTATGCATGTTCCAAACCATTTTTGGGCTGAAGCTGTCATGACTGCTGTTTTTCTTATCAATCGAATGCCTGCTAGGATTCTTGATTTTCAAACACCTTTAAGAATGTTATCTAGATTTCATTACCTTCCTTTTGCTCTAAATATTTGTCATAAGGTTCTTGGTTGTGTGTGTTATGTTCATGTTCATTCTCTCCACAGAGGTAAACTTGATCCTCGTGCTATCAAATGTATTTTTCTTGGCTATTCTAATTCACAAAAGGGATACAAATGTTATCATCCTCCTACAGGAACCTACTATGTGTCAATGGATGTTCAATTTTGTGAAAATGAGTCTTATTATTCTGGAAATATAGATATGGTTCCTCTTCAGAGGGAGATTGGTAGCAAAGACAAGGAACAACTATGGTTAGGAGAGAAAAAAATATGGGTTTCACGTACAGAGAATATTAAGAAAGATGGGGAAGTCTTACCTTTAGATGGTGAATTTGATAGTGAGAGACTTGAAAAACCAGCTCATGATGAGAGACCTGAAAATGGCAAATCTAATAGTGAGAAACCTAAAAGACCTGCTCATTTTTTTGAAAAAAAAAATATTCTAGAAGCAAGGAAAATATCACTGTTATGCCTCCTAATTCTAGTACCTCTCTTGATGATACTACTAAGCCATCAAATGAATCTTCCAAGATTGACACTGAGGTATTTACCCATTCTCCTGAATCTCTTGAAATTTCTAATCCTAATTCTATTATTGATCAAAATAGAAGATATCCTGTTCGCAAAAGAAAAGTACTTGATAGATTTGGTTTTTCAAAATCCTCAAATATTGTTTACCTGATCTCTGACTTCATATCGTATCATCGTTTGTCTAAAGCTAATTTATCATTTGCTCTTCAGTTATCTTCTATTTCTGTTCCTAGTCATTTTCAGTAAGCCCTTGAAAATCCTAAGTGGAAGGATGCAATGGTAGATGAAATGACAGCTTTCCAAAAGAATTCTACTTAGGAAATGGTCGAGTTACCAATGGGAAAAGAGACCGTGGGGCGCAAATGGGTATTCACTGTCAAATACAAGTCAAATGGGATGGTTAAAAGATACAAGGCCAGGCTGGTTGCAAAAGGCTATACTCAAACTTATGGTATTGACTACTAAGAGACTTTTGCACCAATAGCCAAGATGAATACTATCCATGTCATACTTTCACTTGCAGTTAATTTAGATTGGCCTCTACGGCAGTTTGATGTGAAGAATGCCTTTCTTCATGGTGATCTAGCAGAAGAAGTGTTCATGGATCCACCCCCAGGATTCACACTAGAAGAAGGAAAGGTATGCAAACTAAAAAAGGCATTGTACAAATCAAAACAACCACCAAGGGCGTGGTTTGGAAGATTGAGTAATGCAATGAAGAAGAATGGATTCAAGCAGGCCTTGGCATATCATACCTTGTTTTATAAACGTGATCATAATGATATTACCTTACTTCTTGTCTATGTTGATGACATGATTGTAACAGGTAATAACAAAGATGAAATTGAGAAACTTCGGAGCTATCTGGCCAAAGAATTCGAGATAAAGGATTTAGGGCTTTTCAAGTACTTTCTAGGCATCGAAGTCTCTCAATCTAAGCAAGGACTGTTTCTTTCCCAAAGGAAGTATACTTTAGATCTCCTAGCTGAAACTGGTAACTCAGCTTGTGAACCTATAGCCACTCCTATTGAGGTAAATCATGGTCTTTCAATTTATCCTAATCAAATTCCAACAAATAAGGAAAGATATCAAAGGATAGTGAGGAAATTGATCTATCTAACCCACACTAGGCCAGACATAGCATATGCAGTCAGTGTTGTGAGTCAATTTATGCACAATCCAAGTGATCATCACATGAATGCTGTCAATCGTATTTTGGCTTATTTAAAATCTGCTCCAGGTAAAGGTGTTTTGTTCTCCAAACATGGACATCTTGATGTCATGGGGTATACAGACTCGGATTTTGCAGGCAGTGGAATGGATTGAAAATCTACTTCCGGATACTTGTCATTTGCTGGAGGCAACTTAGTGACTTGGAGAAGTAAAAAGCAGAATGTGGTTTCATTATTAAGTGCAGAAGCTGAGTATCATGCTATGCATCATGCAATCACAAAACTTTCTTGGCTAAGAATCCTTTTAATGGAACTTGGGTTTGGTCTGACAAAACCTATGGTGTTGTTTTGTGATAATATGGCAGCTATTGAGATTGCTAAAAATCCAGTACAACATGATCGAACTAAGCATGTAGAACTTGACAAGAACTATATTAAAGATAATCTTGATTTTGGCACAATAGAAATTCCTTATACTAAGAGTTCAAATCAATTGGCTGATATTATGACTCATACTGTCACTAGTGGATCGTTCCATACATCACTGTCTAAGTTGGGTATATGTAATATCTACGCCCCAACTTGAGGGGAGAGTTAGCAAGAATAGGGATAGACTTTGGTTCCTTCCTATTTTGTCCAGATTCCTATATCTTCTAATTTAGGAATATATATATATATATATATATATATATATATATATATATATATATATATATATAGCTGTATCTTCTAATTTAGGAATATATATACAACTGTATGATTCTGTGTATATATACAGCTGTATAACTCAGTATATTTCCATATATATGTTTATGTATCTTGTATATATATCACTGAAATATATGAAAATAATCGTTCTGCATATTTACAACTGTTAATAATTTTGTTTTGAAGCCAATGAGTGCACTTGACCTTAAGAAGCATGTAGAAAAAAGGCCTATACAACAAGTGCAAAGGGTAACAAAATGGCATAGATCATGTAGTATTATTAGAGCTCCAAAGCAACAAGCAGAAATTTCAAGACAACAACTAATAGCAACTGAACAACAAAGGCAGCAATTGGAGGGGTCTATACAGCAAATTGATCAGTCAGAAAAAAGAACAGAAAAGATAGAACTGCCATCTTCAAGGCTTAAACATCATAACCCGCTTCTATTTTTGCTTCAACAAGAACTTGAAGCTAAATATCAAACAGAAAAAGCAACACAATGTTTGGGAGAGCCAAATCAACAACCTAATACTACGAATACAACACATGCTTTGCTTGGAAAAGTAAAAAATGGAACTTGAAAGAAAGGAATTTATATTGGAGAAAAGGTAAAACAAGTTAAAGTAAGACAAAAAGATGTTGAAAAATATGAAAGGACAAAGGAGTTAAGTTTTATGGTCAAAAATACCGAAGAAATTGGATTTATATTGCCACCAGCCAACAATCAAGAGATGCAGTCTGTAATTCCAAAGCAATCCATATACAAGTCCAGAAAAAGCTTTCAAGTTTCCTTATTGTTGGTAGCAACAGAGAAGGCACAATGAAAATTCAACAAGTCATCATTTTTGTTACTAGGGCACTGGTGCAGAATAGGAACACAAGGAAATTCAAATTTAATGGCTCAATCTTAGAATTATGGTCCATATTCAATACAGGGTTTCTTAGGAAAATTACAGAGTATTTCCAAGCCCCTTGGAGCTTAATTTATGCATCAAATAAATAATCTGCTATTATTTTTAATCAGGGATAATTTTGTAATATCCAGCTTCACTGGAAAATCTATTCAGAGTTGTCTAGGTGTCTTTGTTTTTAGTTTTAAGTCTTATTCTGAGTCTTTGCTGGTTAAGGAATACTTCATTCCTTTTCAGTTTATTCTAGGAGTCCAAATCATTAGAGAATGCGAACTAGTTTTGTAATCTTTTTCTTATAGGTTTAGGACTAGTTTAAGTCTCTATGAATACCTAGGATTGTAATGCTTTTAATTTAGCTTTATTATTGAATAAAAAACCGGCAATTATGCTATTTCGAGTTGTAATGCAATTCAACCCCAGGTGTGATGCCATGGGAACTTGGGTGGGATGCCTAAGAAAGTTTAGGTGTAACCTAAACAATTTTTTCTTATTTTATTTTTCAAATTATTGGTCATTGCTTAATTCCTTCTCAAACAAGCTCATAATTCTTTGTTCTTGCTTAATTTTGCCCCTCAATCCATCCTTTTTACAAACCCCAGCTGCCTGCCTAAAGTGTCTACCCGTCCTAGTCTTCATATAAACCTAAAATTCACCCTTTATAACCAACCCTCCAACTCGTCCTACATCAGTTTGGTATCATTTCAATTCCACAAATTCAATTTTGTGGAATTAAATATAATTAAACCACAATCTACAAAATTGGTGGAATTTGAAATGAATTCTGCAAAACTCATAAAATTAAAATTTTGGACAAAAATACCCACCATCTATCTCACTTCCTCTCTCCTTCTATTTCCTTTTCTCTGACTTCCTCTCTCCTCTTTATTCTCTTCTTTTCTCTCTCTCTCTTCCGCTATCGCTTTCTATCTTTATTTATGGGTATTTAGGAAATTGTCATATGTTTAATTGAATTCTACATTTACGCAAACATTAATAATGTTGAATTCAATTGAATTTCATATTTTGAAGTTATCATATCCTGCAGGAAAATTCATTGATAAATGAATTCTAAATTTTCAATTCATTTATACCAAAAAAATTCTTAATTTTTCCAACAATTTTAGATCTGCCAAGTCAGTTTCAATTCCAAAATTCTTAATTTCTACAAGTTCCTAAAAACCAATTTATCCCTAAGCCATCCTACATCAATTTGCATTAAGAATAAGTTGATTTTTAATTAGATTATTAATACATTATTATTATTATCATCATCATCAATCTATTTCATGCCTATAAATACCAAATGTTAGCAAAATCCATAGTTTAAGAAGCTATACTATACACAAAGGAAAGCAAGAGGTAACCTTTGAGATTTGTGATATTTCTCTAGCAAAGCAACCAAACGCTCATCACGCAGATGTTCATCCAAGACCTACATTTACACACATGAATGTACCGACATGACAAAACATTGACTAGAACAAAAATATATAAAATATCACAAAAGTCCCTTGCTAGAAATTGAGAAACCAGACCTCAACAATTTGCATGACATCATGATTGGCAGCAGTATCCTCTGAACCTACAACTACCTGAAAAATGCTCATTGATTATACAAAGCACATAGATAACAACAAAAGAAAGTAGTATTATATATGAAGATCCACACCTTAATGGGGTTAGGATCCATGTATTCCTCAGCCAGGTTATGAACATCTAGAGGCCATGTAGCACTGAACATTATCATTTGGCGAGCTGTATAGGTTAAGTGACTTGTATTAATAATAAAAAAAAAATGTACCTTACATGTTAAATATATTAAAATGAACCATATAAATTAAATTTAATAGCTCAGGTAAGAAGATAATCACAAATTTCAAGGTAATTAATCCATTGGACTTTTTCACGTGATTTACTTAATGTTATTCCCTAAGCCCCAAAAAGATGGTCTGCATTGTCCTTTTCACCAAAAAAATTATGCATCAAAAGTTTCAGTGTTATAATTTTTTTTTCTTTTTTTTTTTTTTTTACTTTCTAATGTTATCCTTTATAATAATACAAGGCACTACTTATTTGACCATAAATAAACCAAATAGGAAGACTCAAATTGATGTAGGAAATATTAAGCATATTATAATTAGTTCATTCTTAGTGACCACAATTTGATTGATTGGTGGATTTTAGAATGCTTGATGCTGATGGTCATGTAGACTCTTTAAGTAAAATGCAGAGAACACAAATACTTCCACAAGAGAAAAAGTTAATAATCCATTTTCAAACAACTTCCTTTTCTCTTTCTCTTGTTCTAGTGAGAAAAAGAGAGCAATAATAATATAACATACCAGAACATGTGTTGCTCATTATGGAGCGAACTTCCTGTCTAAATCCCATGTCAAGCATTCTATCTGCTTCATCAAGGACCTACAGCAATTAATGTTAAAAATTATACTCACATAATGCAAAAAAAGGCTTGCAACCTCAACTTATGCAGATTATTTATCTTCGTTTAGAATCAGATGCATCTTGATCCTGAATCTTACCCAGGATTGGGAAGATTATTTGATGAAGTGTCCTGATAGTTCAACTAGCTTACCCTGACCTTCACAATTTGAAACTAGCAAGCATCTTCACATCCACATTCAATAAAGTAATGGTAGTATTAAAAATTGGGGTGACCATATCCAGTTTAAAATTTAAACCAAATTACTAAACCAAACTAACATACGTTGGCTAATTTTTTTCACTTACAAATTCAGCTCAGTTCAGTTCTAAAATGTGAAATTCAGTTTGGTTTTCAAATCCTTGAAATATATATGCATTGAAGAAAACAAGCTATCCTTCAAATTCTGTAATATAATAGTTTATTGAGTTCCAAAGGTCTTATCCTTTCAGTTGCTGGAATCTTTATTTTATTTGTCTTTCATGTTTCCTCAGTTCACATGATCACCCAGGTTAAAGAGATAAGTTTCTACATATTTCAAAAGCCCTTTTGATGCAGATAGCAAGAAGATACAAGAAAGACAAGATTCAAGATTCAAGACATTTAGAATTATGTCCAGATTTAATATAGAGTTTTTCTGAGATGTTACAGAGCATTCCTAATTCTTTTAGAATTTTATTTACAAGTTTGTTCAAATGAATTAGCTGCTGATGTAAAATAGGGTATTTTAGTAATTTCCAGACTTGTTGTATTAGGTTGGCTGGATATCTTTAGAAGCCTTTATTTAAAATTTACTCTTAATTTGAGCCCTAATTGACTTGGGACAATGTCATTCCTTTTAGATGGGAAGCCCAAATCTTTTATTTACTGTTCATAGTATCATAATTTGTTTTCCTTCTCCTGTTTTGCTGCCTAGTTATTCTTACTAGCAAATTCTAGTTGTTTACCTAAGCTTTTGTTCTTCCACTCATTCAAATAAACCCAAAACTAAGACTGAATAATCAGCCATGCTGTTATAACTTTTCTCACCTAAGCAGAGAAGGTCCCAGAGATTTTTAAAATATATATATATTTTTTGTACCATTTCATTTTATTTTATATCTTCCAAACCTTCCTCACCATATTTCCTTTTTTTCCTTCTTTGACATCAAATTCCCTATGGCTATATTGATCTTGTATATACATATACTGCACAAGTTCAGATAAACTGCTTTTTCCAAACTCCTTTCTCAAAAAATTACTTGCAGCTTGGATTGATGTGGGTTGCAGTTTGGCAGTGATGGTGATTGAATGAGTCATATGGTTTCTAAGTATTATCCAATACCCAAAGTGCTGATTATTCCATGCTTCCAGATTTTGTTGAAATGGGGAATTTGGTAATATTATGTTATGTTATCTTCCATAGATTTAAAGAGATCAAGTTAGAGTCTTTGAGATGCTAGCAGAATTGACGGTTCCTTTTTTCTTCATTTCATAGAATTTTTTCAAGTTTCTTCACTTTCATACCTTTTCTATGAGAAAATTTGAGCTAACAGATGGTATAACTTGTTGGAACACTGATGATCCAAATAGAAAAGTTTATTAGTTCACTTAACTTCTATCTTTCCAGAACTGCAGTTCAGGCGAAACTTAGAGCATCTTTGTTATTTCAGTATTTTGAAAATTTGAACCAGATTAATTGAATTGACTGAATGTTCTCCCGCAATTACACAAATATATAGCCAATCCACAACCATCAAACACAAAATAAAATAATATAATATAAAAATTTAGCAAAAAGTTAAAATGTAATTGTTTACTTACCACAAAAGATACTTCCATTAGGTTGCATACATTCATTTCAATCAGATCCTTCAATCGTCCAGGGGTTGCAATGATAATGTCCTGGGTGCATAACAAAAAACAACATTAGTAATTAGAACAAGAAAGTGTAGCATACTGAACATATACAAATATCATAAATGATCATATAGATGTGGATATGCACACATGTATGCAAATAAAAAAGCAGAAAAGACTTCTTTGAAAATAAATCATATACTATAATCAGAAGCCCAACAAATATGCACAAATATCAACCCCCCCCCCCCCCCACCACAAGGAAAAAAAAAAAAAAAGAGCAGGTTCGGGGGTGTTGGAAGGGGGAAGGAAGAAACAAGAAAACCAAATGAATAATTTATCCAGCCTTAAATTTGAAAATTTCATGACTGTGGTTATCTTTTTTTTCTAGATCATGTTACAATCAATACTTCCAATACCGCTAATCCAAAGCACGTCAACAAACACATTAAAATAAAAATAAAATTAGCTTTTATCAATCATTAGTATATCACATTGAAAAAAAATATATGAATATCAGAACGAATATATAAATCAAAATAGATACAAACATGTAAGTAAGTACAACAATCACTATGAATATGTATACAAAATACATACTATCCATGCATGCAAGGCAGAATAAAATTTGTTGTCAGGAAGATAAGCCATCTCCTATAACTAGAACAAAAAAGACACCAGGAAACATACATGAATAAAATTGTACAGAAAGTTATTGAAACTTCATAACTATGATTATTATTGATAATGACTTCAACTACCATGTATTTATGGAGGAAGAAAAGATTTATTTGTAGGGAAAGATAAATCTCTAACCAGGAAAAGAAAAGAAAAAAGATAAACATATGAAACTAGATCTTCAAATTCAATTAAAATTGCAAAAGTGTGAAAAGGTTTGGGGTTTTCATCATGAAAAAAAAAAGTATTAATTTTCTTTTGACACTTGTTTGGACAGAATGCAATGCAAAGAGAAGATACCAACAAAAAAGACAAAGTATATTTGTATACTTCAATAGAAACAGATGGACGTTTTAAATGAGCAAAAAGAAACATATGAAAGAAACTCAGACTCAAACTCCACTTTAATCGCAAAATTAAATGGGGTCTGTTATATGAATTCTTCGTTTTCACTTTAAAACGATTTTGAGCTACATCTTCTAATAGTGGTAATGCCTCTAAATCACATTGAACTCCTCTCCTCTAAGGTAGTTTAGACCTACCCATTCCTTTCTTCCTCTCCTTTATCACCATATGCTCAACTTTCCTAACCGGGGCCTCTCCAGGTATCCGCCTTACATTCCCAAACCATCTTAATCTCCCTTCTCTCAATTTGTCCTCAATTGCCTCATATAAAAAAGATAGAAAATTATAAATATTAAAGTATATTTTTATCCTAGAATCGAAACATATCAAAGAGACTTAACAGACAATTATATTCTTTAGGCTCTTCACCCAGTTCCTTTCCAATGTAGATAGATAGAGAATTATTGTTGGTTCCTTCCTTCACCCAACAAAGGGAAACTGTCATGTGAAGTTTTTTTTTCTTCCTCCTCACTTTCCAGTTTCTGACACATCAAACAGTAAAAAAGTGGTAGCACTGGTCTCCTAAATTCCAATTTAAAAGACCAAAGCAATATAGAATTAGCACAAGAAATCAGTATGCACACTGTATGCACATCTTTTTCTTCCTATCATTTCTCTCTTTACAAAATGAGTGATACTTATGAAAATCTTTCAATTTAATAAAGACTGGTTTTAGCAACTTTATGAGTTCTAAAGCTCTATGCAGATATTGAGATGCAATGCTAATCCTAGCTCTGCTCAAGGAAGGAATTCTAGGTGCCATTACTAGAATCTATTTGTCTTCTTTTTTTTGCTGCTATATATCTGCACTTCCCAATCAAAAATCAATCATAGAAGCTATGTGCTTACAACCATATACAAGTAAAATTTTAACTCTCAATACTCATCTCTGCTCCCTCAAACTTGAGCATAGAACCTTAGAATTGTTCATTGAGGGTAACAGCATCCTTTAGCATTCCTGAATTTTTACTTGTCTGCAGTTTGAATATACTTTAACAAAGAAATGCTTACGGATTGCCAGGAAATAAACAAAGAAATTCTAAACTTTGCCTTTTACAGTTTGAATTGAATCAAAATGCAGCCTCATATACCACTATAGTAACTTATCAAGCCAAAAGAAATGAATAAAAATAGCCACACAAAATTAGGAAAAGAGAGCAGAACATCCTACAACACCAGACTTCAGTGAAGAAATTTGAGGCCCCTTGGATGTTCCTCCATATAAACAAACTGATTTCACACCACAAGGCTCCCCAGCGTCATGCAGAACAGCTGAAATCTATAACCAGGAAGAGGGGGAAAAACAGGAATTAGTCATCCCACCTATGCACTATAACAAAAAAAGGAAGGAAAATAGAAGCCAAATACATCAATAATGACAAAAAAAAAAAAAAGTAATTTATTATCAATAAAATGCCAATTCATCAAGAGTTCTACTGTTTCCAGTGACAAGGACTCATTTTGGAGAAAGACGTATCATCACAGCGTCGGCGAATGTGCTTGTTTGTTTTTGGATCTTCCCCTTGTCTCCCTGAACACTCTCCACGCACCCGCCCACCCGACCCCCCTCTTCTTTTTTTTCCCCAAATTCTCTCTCTCTCTCTCTCTCTCTCTCTCTCTCTCTCTCTGGTTTTTGGTCTGGTGTGAAGTTCGAGTTTCAAAATGCATCTTCTGAAGGATCTTCCAACCTTCCTTAAACTTGAATGGGTACAGGATTCCAGTGCCAATGCCGTGGAATCCACACATTTAGTTCTGTAAATATAACCATACTTTATGCTTGTTTAACATTAAACTAGACAATTTAGATAGACATTCAATAGACATAGGTGAAAAAGTAAAAAGGTTGACGCAAATGAATTAATTACACATTATCACATCATATCCATTTTTTCTTTCTCAGGCAATTCTCAATTCCCACTCCACAGCAAAATCATGTATAGCGCAAGAACAAAACATAATCTTTTGCCAATTCTAAGACAAGTTGCTACCTTCGTCATACCAACATGTTGAAATTTCAAGAATTACATCATACTTACTTGATCAGCTAACTCCCTTGTAGGTGCAAGGACAAGGCAAAGGGGATTGACCCTTTTCGCCAAAGCCCCTTTTCGTCTTTTCGAAACATGCATTATTGCTGGAATCCCATATGCCAAAGTCTTACCTAAAAACCAAAAAAAAAAAAAAAAAAGAGCCCCTAAGTCACAAAATACAGAAATCTGAATCGAATCTGTCTCAATTTTTTTAAAGAAAGAATAATCTACCTGACCCAGTTTTTGCAATGCCAATAAAATCACGGCCGTCCAACAAAAATGGCCACGCATGGGCCTGAATTGGCGATGGATTCTTAAAATTGATACAGCATTTCAAAACACTATCTGGCAAGTTTGAATCAGAGAAATATTTCAATGGAACATATTTTGCTTCTTGAGAATCTTTTCCAGTCACAGTTACTGTCTCTTCACCACCTTCTTTGCAATTAACAACCAGTCCATTAGTTTCACTTTCTTTCCTATTGGTAACTTGGAGCTTGCTTTCTCCATTTTCTCTCTCTTCCCTTGTTTTTTTCTTCTTTTTTTCTTTCTTAAAGCCTTGTTGAAATTCTGTTTCTTCTTCAAGCTTTCTCTTTATATTTAGTTCCTTTCCTTCCTCAAATTCAGATTCTGTGTGCTTATTTTTCTTCTTATTCTTCTTACCAGTTTTGTGGGTGTTCGGAGACTCCTGTTGGGCAACTGGTTCTTCAATAAGAGCGGTTTCTTGGAGCTTCTTACCCATGGCCGCAGGAGTAAACAAACAGCAGAACTAAACAAGGAAAGTCCGCCTTTTTGCAGGGTTTTAGGTTTTGCTCTATTTATAGTATTTTTTCCCAGCGTTTCTCTGAAAGGAAAACGTTAAATTACAACAACACCCTCCAAGTTTTCTATGGTGAAGAATTTGCTCTCCACAATTTCAGAATTTACTTTTTAAACTATGGATTGTATTTATTGATTTATTAAAATTAGTCATTAGAAGGTTATGTGTGCATATTATTTAATATTTTTCATTAAGAGATCTTAATATCAAATTATTATCATAATTGAAAATAAAAAATTAAAACCAAAAGTTGTAAGATAATTTCGTTTTAGTAGTAAATATTGTTTTAGTAGTAAATATTTTACTATTCAATTAACATCCCATTTTTTTACTTTAGAGTTGAGCACATATTTAATAGAACTATTTTTATTCCACATTATTTGCACTTTGATTTTCATTATAACTCATTCCGATTCATTTTAAAATATAATTTAATTTATAAATATTTATATTTTAAATATTAATATAAATACTATAATAAATACTAATAATTTAAATGAATATTATGTGATATGATTTTTTTTTAAATTATGGCACATGTTATTCAGCAGAACTTTTTTATAAATTACATTTTTAGTATAAATTACTTTCTTTTTATTTTGCTTTTCACTTTTGATTAATAATTTTATTGTAAATAGTCAAACACCTTTTGACAATACAACATACAATTATCTGAGGTAAATACACATATACATTGGGTATTATTTGTGCTTGTGTTTTATTAATAGTAATTGCAAAATAAAGTTACACAAAGAACTTTCTTTTTTAAATGAAAAATATATCTCTTATTTTCAGCCGATAACAGTGGTATCATTGGTAATAAGACCCGTTTTCTTGCATGTTATCCTATTATTATTTCTGCATATATAAGATTTCTATTAAATTTTTTGCACACCATCTATAATCTCAATATCGTAGCCTAATTGTTATGTCACCTAAATTCCATTATCCTATTACTTTTGCAATTTAATTAACTTATGATTCATTGAGGTCATCATTTGTCCCAAGTCACATATTAGTTCATGATTCATGCATCACAATACTTGTACTACCAATTATAGTCTTATAATTATTATAGGCCAAAAATAAGTAATGCCAAATAAATGGTAATCCCAAATTACAAAAAACCATTATAATTCCTGGAGCTCTAAGTAGATTATGGAGTTCACAAAAGTATAATACAAAATCATCACATCATTAGTAATGCAACCTACAAAATGATGGCAAGAAACTCGAGACGATTACCTTGCTTGACCGCTTGACCTTCTAGCTCTCCTTAAAATGTACACCACTAAGGAGTGAGATAAACTTAGTGAGAACATACTACTGTAATATAATATGCATGCGAATAATAATAAAGCAATAGAGATGAATTATTAGGGTTTAATATATCTTATACAAGAAATTTAGCATAAACTAATAAATTGGAAGCATTATTCTTCCTCACTTTAAAGGAATGGCGGCTAGTGCCTTATCTACTCTTAATACTTTTAAGACGTAAGACTGATCAGAACCTATGGCTAGGACCTCTAACCCTTACTAGCTAGAGTCCGGATATACTCACTTTATTCGCAGGTTTATTACCGTATGCACAAGTCCGATGTATAACTTTATATCAGTCAGAAAATTTTGCTTTCAAAAGATTTATATACAATATGTCTAACATAATAATTGAATGATATGCCATGCACAAAAATAAATATGCCTCAATGATTCAATAGGATTTTAATACTGATCTCTTATAGAAGTTGAGTAACATGGCATATGTTAGAGATGATATATCTCAAGAATTCATTTGGATTTCAATAACAACCTCATGTCACAATTTGGGTATCAATGATGCAAGTGTGCAATTTAGAATTTGGCTAGAGACCTTTATCTTTAAATCCTAGCATGCAAGAAGGATACCATTTGGATATAAAAAATATAGTAAAAGATTGGTTACTAGTACTTCGATGGTAACCTCATATAATAATTTAGTTATAAAAGGGTTTCGATAAGATTAGGTGATTTGCAATAGGCTAAAAACCATCAATGATTTAAAAAGGAATGTCATTTTAAGTATGATATGGATATTGGAAAGACAATTGCTAGGATCACGATGAGTCTCACATAGGTACACAATGTAGAAATAGGCATAAAGCCTTTAATGGTCAATCTTCACATAGCAAAATATATCAATTTGGGTATAAATATGCAATGGTAATATTAGCTAGGATTCAACAATTTCATATGAGTTTCATGTGTCACAAGTATGGATGCACATATTGATGTTAGCATATCATGTACTCACCTTAGCTCCTTTGCTGCTAACTTAGTGATGCTCCTCAATCTCACAAGCACCACCGTTTCCTTTGTTCGCTACAATGCTATTACACCAATCATATAACACTTAATACCATACTTAGACATAATCTAAACTTAGTCTAACCCTTGGACACTAAATAAGGCAACACAACTCATCAATCATTATTCACATTGAGTCATACTACAGAGGTTGACTTAAACACATGTTCATTTTAATTGATGGAGCATTAAGGCTCCCATTTTCACTATGGCCAAATGCCCTAAGTATTCATTACTCATTGCATTGCTTCAAGTTCATTAATTTAACATTTCACATATCATACACATATGCAATTGCACCCAATTATGTGATCAACTGTAATTCAAAAAGTATAACTCATGAAACCCTAATTAACTTAAATTCAATTTGGAAAAACTATCAATTCATTAATTAAACTTCAAATTGACTTTAGAATCATCAATTTGTTCGTATATAAGTACAATTAGTTATCCATTTGAAGTTAATTCCAATTGATTCAAGAAACCCTATGTGGCAGAATATGGACAATTGGGGAAAATCATGAATTTAGCAATCAATGTTCTAATTGAGCATTTCATCATTCAATTCAAACATATAGAAGCTCATTAGAACATGTAATTGAAATTAAGTAAACTTGGTTCTAAAATCCAAGTTATGGCCGAATTCAATAATTGAAGAAAATACATTTAATGCAATCAATTCTCTAATTGAACCTTAAATTATTAAATTCAAGTCTGGGTAAGCTCAATTTGACATGCAATTGAATTAGGTATCAAGGGTTTGAAAACCCTAACTTGGTCGAATGGGTAATTTGGGGAAAACCTTCAATTGATCATCAATTGACCAAATTGAATCTCAATTCATTAAATTAATCACCTAATTGCATGATTAAATAATCAATTTGATTAATCAAATATAGAATCATAAAGTCATACTTGGTCAAAATCTCTAAATTGGGGAAAATTGGAGACACATTCAATTACCCTTCTATTAATCAAATTGAAACTCGCTTCATGCAATTAAGCTATCCAATTACACAATTCCATACTCAATTTGAATTATCAAATCCTAATTTAAAAGTTCATACTTGGCATAATCATACAATTTGGGGAAAACTCACAATTGCACATCAATTAATCAAATTAAACGTCAATTCATGCATTTAAACTATCCAATTGCACAATTACGTAATCAATTTGAAATATCAATCACTAGTTCACAACTTTGTATTTGACATAACTACTCAAATTGTGGAAACTTAAAATTCATGCTTCTAATGCAAAATGAACCATTCAATTATTCAATTATCATTCAATTATACATGACTCAAGTACCAATTAGAAGAAGACATCAATTTAGGGTGGAACCTTAGGTTGGCTGAACCATATACAAGAAGGGAAACCACTTTTCCTCAAATTTTTTCACAAATTGGCACTCAAAATCTTCAATTGACAAGATAACAAACAAAATCAAGCATGCATTGAAAATTATAGGCCATAGGCTTGAAAATACCCTTTAGGCTGAACCACTATGAAGAGGAAAAAGAAAAATTTCAAAGCTTTTATGAAAGATGACACAAGAATCAAACATAGGAGGAAGAAAGGAATAGGTTTCATGAAGATACACCTTAAAGCTTCACTCCCCCAAAATCTAGTGTTGTCTAAACCTTACTAAGGGCAAAATGGAAGGAGAATTCAATTACTCAAGAAAGAAAATGAAGATTCAAACCAAGGAATTCAAATGGAATATAATTTGTGAAGGATTTGCCTTTGAAATCTTTAAAGTTTGATAAAGAATTAGTGGTGGCCAAACCACCCTTTTGCTCTTTAATGTTTATGTGTTCTTGATGGAAGAAAAATGAAAAAGATGGTGGAGAATATGATGTTTAAATATGGTGTAAGGAAGGGTTGGGTTTACTTGAAGAAAGTGTTAAATGCCCTTGATGAATAAAAAGGAAAAGGGTTTTAGGTTTTGGTTAAATAGTCATTTCATTAGTGATAGTATTTTAGGTAAAGGGTTTTTGAATTTCTAAAAACTTTAGTTAATTTCCATTTTGGTGTAAAATAGTGACTTTTACTAAAAAAGAATAGGCACTTATGCACACACTAAAACTCTACACCACTTACTCAAAATGTCATCACATGCACACCATTATTTTTTTTATGTTCGCTTAATTACAATTATACATAGTCAATCACTCTTAGTCACTTAGTCACATTTTAGGCACGATGAAAATAATTATCAAACATAGTGCAGAATTTTCATTGTGTAATTATAACACAGTGCAATATAATTAAAAATAGTATAAAAATAACACAGTGTCAACAAATTTGCAAACAATGCACATATTATCACAATATAATCTAATTTATTGGCAATAACATAGACACTGCAAAAATTACACAGACTGTAGTATAAAAAATATCAGAATATAGAGTAAAAATTATCAGAGTACTATGTAAAAGAATTGTGCAGTTGCAATGTAGAAATTGTACGGTCACAATGAGGGAGATACATAGGGGTGTAAAGTATTACACTAAAATCAAAGTAGTATATGTTTGGAGTTCTAGTTGGAAAATTCTTGGGATACATGGTCTCTTAGAGGAGAATTGAGGAGATCCTGAAAATGAACCCACCCGTTAATCAAATGAAAGTTCATAAACTAAATGTGGGAATAACTGCATTGGGATGGTTCATTTCATGTTCTACCAAAAAATGCATACCATTTTACAATACATTGAAAATTTTGAAGGACTTTCAATGGACAGATGAATGTCAAAATTCCTTTGAAGAGTTATAAGAAATTTTTGATGACTCTCCTTACTGAGTCACTTTGTGCCGAAGGAACATTTATATCTATAACTCTTTAGAACTGTTGAAACCATAACAATAGTATTGGTTAAGGAGGATTCAAGGGAGTAGTACCCAATCTATTATATCAATAGAGTTCTCCAAGATGCTAAGCTGAGATATCCAACTTTGGAGAAATACGCCTAGACCTTGCTGATGAGACATTACTATAAAGCCTATTAGGTGATTGTTCGAATCAACGTACCCTTAAGAAAAATTCTATAGAAACCTAAGATGTTAGGATGAATTGCTAAATGGCAGTTAGGATCGATGGTCTAGATATAATGTATTAACCTAGGCGAGTGATGAAAGAGAGAATCCTTGTAGATTTTATGGCCAAACTAACCCCCATCCAAGAAGAACCCTAAGCTATTGAAAAAGAGAAATGGGAGATGTTCATGGATGGGATAGTCAGATTTGAACAATTAGGTATAAGGATCGTGATTAAAGGGCCCTATAAGATGATCATTGAATGTGCGGTTAAGTTTTTATTCCTAATATCCAAAAAGGCAGTAGAATATGAAGCTTTATTAATAGGACTTTTCTTAGCTACTAAGATAAGAATGGAAAACCTAGCAATCTATAATGACTCCCAGCCAGTTGTCAATCAAGTCAATGGTACTTATGCAATTAAAGAAGAAGCTCTAAAAAGACACTCTAAGCTCACTTAGGTAGTGTTCAGGGAAGGGGAATGATTAGGAGGCAACTAGGTGGTAATACAGATTCATATAGAAAAGAATGAAAGAGCATATGAGATCACCAAATATATGGCCACTAGGAGGACAAGGAATTTAAGGAAGATCCTTGTTAAGATACAAAAATCTTCCACAATAGAGATAAAACTTGTAATATCAATCGACAAGGGAAGGCAACTGGATGGAATTGATCATCAGATACTTATTAGATGGTTCCCTCCCTAAGAAAAGATTGGAAGCTAAGAGGATGATAAACAGAGCAAATAGATACAGCTCATATAAAGGAGATCTCTATTGGTGATCTAACAAGCACCCTTAGTTGAAGTGCATCCGAATAGAAGATGAGAATTCCATGTTAAGAGAGATTCATAAAGGGATATATAGAGCTCATAAGGCAAGCTCTAGCCTTGTTAGAAAAGCTTTTCTGCTAGGATATTACTGACCCATATTGAAAAGGGACACAGATGAATTGGTTCGCTAATGCACTTAATGTCAAGAACATGCATATGTTTTCCGGCAGCCTTTAAGAGAGCTCGTACCCATTGAATGTGCCTAGCCTTTTCAACAATAGGGAATCAACATCTTAGGCCCCTTCCTTCCCTTAGTACATCAGTATAAGTTCCTAGTGGTTGCTATTGATCACTTTATAAAATGGATCGAGGCCAAACCTTGGCAAAAATACTGAACAATGTGTCACTAATTTTTTTGGAAATCCATTATTTGTAAGTTCATGACCCTAGAAATTGTAATCTCAGACAATAGCAAATAGTTTGACTGTTCCCCATTTAGATCTTTCTCCAATGGTCTCAACATTAATCTCTAGTTTACTTCAGTAGCTCACCCCTAAACTAATAAGCAAATGGAGGTGGCGATCTGGATTATCCTTCAAAGATTGGAGAAAAGGCTAGATGATAGGAAAGGGAATTGGATAGATGAACTATATAGTGTACTTTGGAGCTACCAAACTACTCTTAAAAAGTCCATAAGAGAAACTTCCTTTTCCTTGATATATGGATCAGAAGCTGTGATACTAGTAGAGATCGAATTACCAAGCTACCAAACTAAAAAGTTAGTGGAGTTGACCAAGGAAATGGAAATTCGAACTATCTTAGATCTACTAGAAGAAAAGTAGGACGTAGCTTATAAAAGGGTAGCAGCTTATAGGCAACAAATGATTGGTTATCATAATAATCAGGTCAAGAAAAGGATTTTTTAAGAGGGAGATCTAGTCATATGGAAGGTAGAGATAACCAAGGGCAATGCAAGAGTTAGGAAGCTGCATCCTAATTGGGAACGACCATATAGGATTGCCAGTATAATAGGACTAAGAGCATACAAGTTACAAGATTGCCACAATAAGCTCTTACCTTGAACATGGAATTCAGAAACCTAAAGGCCTATTATCAGTAAAAAAAAAAAAAAAATCCCTTCTAGTTTTTGTATTTTCTTTTATATTTATTGTTTGAATATGTCATTTAACACTCATATAGTTTAACTAGTTATGCATTCTCAAGTAATTAATAAAATAGCCTTGGTAATTACCAGTATTGGGGTTCCATACTTCTCTAGGTATTCTCCATTCAGGATGAAAGTGCAAAAATTGCCAGAAAAATTAAGTAATCATCACCACGAGGTAGCGCCTCCTATAGTATATGCCAATAGGATAGTCAAACTTGAAGTTCGCCTAAGATTCCTTATAAAAATCAAAGTCTCCATGGAATAGGTGAACTTGAAATTCACACAAGATTCCCTGTGAAGATCGAAGTCTCTATAGGATAGGCAGACTTGATGTTCGCTTAAGATTCCCTATAAAGATTAAAGTTTCCATGGGATAGAAGTTCACCCCAAAATCCCTATAAAAATTTAAGCTTCTAAAGGGATGGGTGAGCTAAAGGTTTGCCCAAGATTCCTTATAAAAATTGAGTCACTAATGGGATGGGTGAATTAAAGGTTCACCTATGATTCTCTATGAAAGTTAAATTGGTCAAGGATCTTATAGGTTAGGTAGAGACTCTTATAATTTAACTCATACAGGCCAAAGGGATAGGCAGATCAAAGACTGCCTAAGATCCCTAAAATTACTTTGTTTGAAAAAATAGGCAATTGATAGGGTCAAAAGAATTTAAGGTAATGGCGAACTATGAATTCGCCCGAAATCCCTAGAACGTTCTTATTGACTTAAGTTGGTTCATAACTTAGTTAATCTCTATTTTGATCTTGTGAACCCTTAATTTTACACCCTCTAGTTTGCATTTAAACCTTTAAGGCACTTAGGCATGATAAACAGACCTCCAAAAGCCGAAATTACCAAAATGGAAAAATAGAAAATGGAGCTCAGAGAATCAAAACCTATCCCTTTAACCTCTAAACCACCCTTATGTCATCCGGGATTGAACAACAAACACAATGCAAAAGAAATCACCAAAAACGGACGAGAAACAAGTGAAAATGGGCCAAAATTGTGAAATTAGCCCTACGGCTACTGCAGAGGCATTTACGAATGCCGCATGGCAGCAAACTCAATTTTCCATTTTTTCCAATTTTTCTTTATTTTTGCACCAACCCCACATCGAAAGATTATAAACTCTTCCCCTAACCTTTCTACTATAAATATAGGCCCCTAACTCAATTTTCTACACCTCTTCACCCCTTAGTTTGCTTAATTAGCCTTCGCATAAAGCGAACCATCTCCATAAGCTTGATCCACCAAGGAGCGAGATATTTATCTTAAAGTTTTTATTTTTTATTTTTGCTTTGCTATTGCTCCTTGCTTTGTAAAGCAAGTTGTATTGTGACTTTCTAAGCCAATCAATCAAGTAAAAAAGTTCTCCGCCATTCGAGGCAAGTTGCTGCCAGCCCTCTAAGACTAATCATCGCTTGTTGTTTGAGGTAAATTTCCTTTCCCTTTTCTTTTCCTTTTATTTATTTATTTATTCATTTCATTTTAGTTTCCCTCCTTGCGATTCTTGTTTTAAGACTTTTTGCATAATGTTTGGTTTGCTAAGATAGTTAATTAGAATCCAACTTAATTAACTCCACTTGGTAATCAATTAAAATCAATTTTAACTTAACCTTGTTTTAATCAATCAATCAAAACATGATAAAAGGCTAAGACTAAATAAACCCCTTTCACAAGAAAGGCAAACTATGTGGATTTTGATTCCCATTCGAAGGGATACATAGGCATGCTTATTCCCAGCATCAAATCTAATTAAAATAAACAACCTTCATTCTCTTTCACTTTCTTCATATAGATTAGATTTTGTACTCTTTTCTTTGTTTTATTGTGATGTTTTAGAGTTAGTTTAGGGAATGTGTGACTCTTTTAGAATCCCATAAGGGACTAAAGGTAGTATCCCCTAATTTGGTTTGTGTTGTAAATTTAATTTTTTTATTTGCTTTTTTCATTTAATTCTTTTATTGCTTTTATTATTTTGTTCTTATTGCTTCCTTCATTGTTAAATGAATTGTTCATACATCCTCAACTGTTTATGCATTATGTAAACTGTTCATGAAATTTATTTTAAGTCATTTTGTTTTAAATTTTCCAAACTAATCTTTTTCTAAATAAACTAAAAACCTAATCTCCAAATCCTATTTGGTAATTGAGAACTAATGCACTTTTATCTATTAGTATAAAATTAGAGTCATTTAATTAGGTTTTTCCCTCAACTTTTTTCCAAATAAAAAATAAAATTAAGATGGCGACTCTAAGTCAATTTTCAAAATCAACTAATTTGAACCTGAAGATTTCATCATGAGTTGAAACCCAAATGAGCATTTCAATCCCCTTTTAGCATATCGGACCAGTGTTTGGGCGAGGCCTCACAATTAGTGACTCCACTGGGAATCACCTTCTTTTTAATAAAAGAAATAAAAGGACTAACAATTAGTTTAAAATCATAGTTTGGCACTTTTAATATACAAATAACTTTCATGCATCATTTGCATATGCTTTTTGCCTACAAACCTAATTATAGGAAAATAAATGGATAGTGAGTAACATCGAGTGGGTAATCATTCTTGGGTTTATTTGCCAATAGCAAAATCATCCACCTTGCAACAAATCCTTTAATCCTTTCAAAAGTGTAATGACCATGTACGTACTGTTGGACCCACTCGAGACTCCTTAACTCATATGTAGTTAGGTATATCACTTATCTAGTATGATAAGTACCTTGTACAAGCCACCCCTACCCTCTCATGTAATGAACCTAGATTCTAACCTTAGGTTGGATGTACCATAATCAAAGCCTTGTGTAATTGCATCTTCACGAAATTTTTTTCCATGCATATCATACATTCACTGTGTACAATAAAACATGCATTCATCTCAAGTCTAGGTCAAATCTTGAACCAAAGAAGGGTTTGTGAACCCTCAATTTTACACCTATTGATCCAGTGGCACCTTAACACCTGTTAGATTTAATGCACTATGTAGAGCTGTTACGCGTGGTCCTACTAGTCGGTTAGTGAGTGGGGATGTGGGGGCACACCCCCAAAAGAAAAAAAAAAATTAGCCTTCAAATACATTGCTACTTGAACAACCAAATTTCTTAAATCCCAAACCAATAACCAATTTCTAAAAAAATAAAAAAAAAACAAACTAAGCCACGCTAGCCTGGCGCAGATTTGTGCCACCATATGCACCAAGTTTTGTATGGATCCTCGTCTGTGGTCCCGCTTCCTACACCAAAATGTCCATTTTGCCCTATTCAGCCTAATTTTTAGCCCCCTTTTGACCCTACCCTTTTGGGTCTTTTCACTTTTTCAATCTTTAAGCTACTTTCACCCATTTTTCTTATAAATACTTCCATCCATTCTTCCATTTCCCACACCCCTTGAATTTGAGTGGATTGCTATTCTTAAATGCCTCTCTTCTTCTCCCTCAAACCACTCTCTAATTAATTAATTAATATTTTTAATTAATTAATTATCTCACCTTGACCAAACTAATTAATCTTTTTAATTAACTAAAACTCTTTTTTTTTTAAATTAATCACTCAATTAATTAATTAATTAATTAATCTTTTTAATTAATTAATCCATCCATAAATTTTATCATATTAATTAGTTAATTAATCATTTTAATTAATTAATTAATCCCCCAATCAATTCAATTACTCGGTTTTGATAAAATGAAACTTGGATTCGGTAAAACCGTCTGTCTGTCAAAAGCAAAGGTATCAGTCTTTTTCTCTTACCTATAAATCCAAATCAAATCAATCAATCCAATCAACTCCTAAACCCCCTCTATTTAATTATGGAATGAACCACATAGGTTTTACTGGATTCAATGGGATACATAAGCACATTTGAAATTTAAATCCAAACTTCAAATCCAATTCCAAATTAATTCCATTTTCTATTTATTTTCAATTGCAATTATCTATTTTTATACTTTTTATAAATTTGAGTAATAATTTATTTGATTATTTTGGAGTCAATGAGTGATTTTGTGGTTTCCCTAAAATCCATAAGGACTAAAGGAAACATTATCCTTGGCTTATGGATATTTATTTTCTTTATTTCTTAAATTCTCTTATGAAATCAATTTTTAAGTCAAATTAAACTTAAAAGCCAAATTATTCAATTGAAAACCTAATCTCTGAGCTCAACTTTGTTCGAGACTAGTGATATTATACTTGGGTAAATTAATTAACTAAAATTAATTAATTGGAGTCAAGAATAGGTTTTTTCCTCAATTTTTCCATTTTAGAAAATAAATTAAGATAGTGACTCCTGAAATCATTTTTCAAAACCACCAATCAATTTTCTAAGCAAAAATTGCTCCAATCGTGAATGTGAAGTTCATTCCATAACCTCCTTAAAAATCGCTCGACCTTTCCTTTAGGCAAAATTCCACCTAGCGAGAGAGGGGCGTTTCGGTGAGGTCTCATAGGGTCAGACACTCTTATCTCCATCCAAACACCTTCCCCATAAACACTCTCACATCTCTATCCCATTCACCTTCGCTCTTACAATCCTAAAAGGCCATCCCCTACAACCTTCATCTAAGTACTAATACCTGAATTTCAACTTTTAACCTAAATACTTTAACCACACAACTTAAAGCACCTCATCTTAACCTTTAAACTTAAATACCATTGACCTAGCCTTTAACATGAAAGTACCTCATCCTAACCTTTAACCCTAAATACTATGACCCTAACTTTTAAACACCTCACCCTAGCCTTATCCTAAACACTAAACACTTAAATCCATAGTCCACCTCAATCCATGGTAAAAAACTCAAACCTATGTCAAACTCATGGCAAAAATAAACCCATCCATGGTATCTCTATTTGCATCCAAAATATGATCTAGCTTTAACCCCTATAATCCTTATCTAAGCTAAAGACTGATTTAGCTTCATCTTGATCATCAATCCCCTCCCAAGTTAAATGTTGACATAGCTTCATCCTCACTAATAATCCTTACCCGAGCTAAACACTCTTTACCAAAGCTAAATACTGACCTGGCTTCATCCTTATCCATAGTCCTTACCAAAGTTAAACATTGACTTGATTTCATCTTCTACAGTACTATCCAACCCCATAGCCCATTCTAAGCCTGTGGTCCAGTCCAATCAAGCCCATTATCTGATTGTCACCAAACCTATGATTCACCTAACATCCAAATCCATGGTATATCCATAGCTCAATCGCAAAACCAATGGTCCCTTTATCTTTAAGCCCATGGTAAACTATCTATAAATTACGATCCCAATTACTCGAGCCTAAACTCTAACTTAGCCTTCCAAACTACTAATTAAAGCAAAATCCTAACCTAGTTTTCGAAGCTAAAATCTAACTTAGCTCCCTTAGCTAAATACTGACCTAGCTAATATCATACACCTTCACCCTTATCTTTACACATACCCTATCAACTTAACCATAAGAAACTGTCATCCATTACCATTAAACCCAAGGTCCTTGGTTTTTCATATCCCACTGTAACCATTTTTTGATACTTGATACTGACCTAGCTCATTTTGCCTTTCAGAGGTTACTAAGATGTTTACTAGATTCAACAAAGATGTCATGAATAAGCTTATAGCTAAGTGTAATACCCAAGGTCTCTATAGCTCATTAGAGTTATAATAATACTATAAAATATAAATTTTTTGGGTATAGTATCAATGACATAGTGATAGGATGATAGAAACTCTTGTCTGTGCTAAGTGCTTGAGTGTGTACATTTATGAGATAGGAATAATTACTGTATACTTTATTGAATTAATTTTAGGCAATATGGCTTAGTTTAGGCTTATTATGATATGGGAAGGTAAGATTTAAAATGCCAAGTGAAAGGGAAAGGAAAAAGTTACGAAAAAATTTTAAGTTCGGGAAATGTTTTCGGGTGAGCTTGTTAATGGGCTTTTGAACTCAAAGCCCAAGCCCATGGAGTGGCCAGCCCTAAGGCCTCAAATTTTGGTGGAACTTGACTAAAGAATGGTTAGAACAAGTTAATTAGGGGTTAGGATGAGAAAGGAATTAAGTTAGCCATATGTGTTGACTTATGCCAACTTTACACCTAAGCCTCCTACTTTTCCATCACCATGATTATGTTCACTTTGGTGATGATGGTGTTCATTATTTTGATGCTTAGTCACCATACACCTAAGGGCCATCTCAACCATCCATCTTGATCAATCTTAGCCCTCCATTTCAAGTAAAAATGTGACCATTGATTTTGTGTGATTAAATCACCACCATTGATTTTATTTGTATATAAAATGAAATTGTGTTAAACCATTTCATTTGTAACCTACACCAAAAATTTCACCCTCACCAAAGACTCAAAACCTCCCAACTTGTTCTTCAACTTAGAGCTAAATTTGGAGCATTTCAAGGTGAGATTTATTGCTTAAGTGATTCCTTTCTTTCCTTAGCCTAAGTATGATAAATTGTTAGCAATTATTCCTTTTCTTTTGATTTCTATAATTGGATTTTAGTGGAAGAGGAGTTAGTTTGGCATGTTAAGTGATGAAATATGAGAATTGGGGTTAAGGATTTGGGGTTTAATAGGTGAATAATAACAAGGGAAGCATGAAAAATCAATGAAGAGGAAGTTACATAAGGTTCGGCCAAACTAAGAATTTTAGGGGAAGTGTGCAAAATTTTTTTTAACAATATCTAAGGTTATTTGGGATGTTGAAAAGTGGTTTAAAAATGTAAAATTTGAATTTAGAGATTTTATTCAAAAATTGAAATTCTTGAAGGCATAATGCATGATATAAGGAAAGTGTGTAATGTGAAGTGTAGTTTGATGTTTAATTGTTATGGTAGGCTTTGCATAACATTAATTTTATCTCAGCAAGATCAATTTGAGATTTGATTGAGAAATTTTGGATTTTCCCCAAATCATCCCAATTTGGTAAAGTTAGGGTTTATGAGAATTGGAAGAGATTAGTTTCAATGGATGAATGAATGTTGATTGTTTAAGCATTAGTTTGATAAACATAAAATTTAATTAAGGAATTAGGAAGGAAAAGGAACCTAATTGTTTTAATGAAAGGATTTGGACAACATGGGATTTTGAAATAAAATGATTAAATAATTAATGTGTTTATGTATGTTAATGTTTAATGTATTGGAATGTGTTTGGTGATTAGTAGTAGGAAGATAATGTTAAGTTGAGTTAGAATGAGATTAGCAAGTTAAAGAAGTAGGAATTAATGTATGATTATTTGGGTGTATTTGTAGAATCAAAAGGTAAAGGCATTGCTCGGGATACCGAGGAGCCTTGTTATACTCTGCATTAGAACTATCAGTATAGGAGCAAAGGAGCAAGAGGTGAGTACCTAATAATATTATATTTCTTGTGCTTTAAATATAAGCCTAAATGTTGGATCACTTTTCTAATTAAAATGCATTGCAATTCTTTGGCATGCATAATATGCTTTACCAATTATTGAATTAAATATCCCTTATGGCACTTGGCCACATGAGCCTTATTGCTTCATTTCCTAATATGATCAATGATGGAAAATTTGATTATTTATTGATATATTATCCATTGAAGTATTTCATGGATGGAAAGGAAAAATGTTCTAATGATATCGTGGCAAGCAGAATACCCCTCTGATGTGGGGCAATACATCAGACATTGTGCACAATGGTAATGAACCTGTAGATAGGGTAAAGAGTATCCGAACCCTAGCTGGGAAGGGTTTATGGCCCCTAGTACGTGCGACCCGATCAGTTGTACGTGTGACTGAAATGGGAGTGAGCAAGGCGTAAGCCGCCACTCAAGTGATAATGATAATGTGGGAAACACACCGTTTCCATAAAGGAAATATTCTGCTAAAAAAGCAATAATTACTGTATATGGAAAACTATTCCATAAGAATGATTCTTGATCCGTTTCACTTCATTGCTATAAGAAATTATTACTAAACCACCTACCACTTGTTTATTTTATACAGCTTTGTTATGTACTCACTGAGCTTTGTCTCACCCCGTAGTTGTTATTTATTTTCAGGATCAGTAGACGGTTTGGCAAGGTAAATTCCAAGTTCTGCATCTCTGCTTGGAAATTGCGTTGCTGATTTTGGGTATCATCATGTACATATTTTGTTATAATTTTGGAGGTTTCACTCTAGAGCTCCATGTTTTGTTAAAAGTCTGTAATAATGATATAACATAGAATACTATTAGTATGTGTGATTGGGTATTATCTCAATATAGTTCAGATACTTAATTAATATTCACCTGAGTTGCATTAAAATACTAGAAAATGGAGTTCAAAAGCGATAAATATGAAAATGAATTTAGATGTTGAATGACTATTACATGGGAATTATGGCTACGATCTTGGGTTAAGGGTAACGTGATGGTAATAGTTTATGAGTTATAGGTTGTTCTACGGGTTTAGGTGACCTTATGTCTCCCTATGCCCTAGGACAGTCGCGGCTCAAAGATGGGTCGTGACACTAAGTTATTAGAGCAACAAGAAGAGATATTTAAGAGACAAGCGATACAAATTCAAGCCCAATTGCAAGCACAAAGGAAGGCCACACTAAATGATATCAAAGACATGCTAAGCCGAGTTGGCATAACCAAACCCCAAATCCCACTCTCAAGAATCCACCCAACCTGGACCAAAATCTAATATCGGTTCAAATGCACACTTCTTCTTCCTCTAATCAACCTTTGAAACTATACATCACTTCTCTCATCAGATATCCTGAAAACTAACACACTCTCCCATCTAATACCTATTAACCCATCACAAATCACCTCATCCCCTATGGTTTCTTTCCAAGGGAGATAAATCATACCTAACCTTAAGCTTGAGATCTTCCTGCCTAAATTGGAAGTCATAGAGAAAATAATAAAAAGTCTAAAGAAGAAGGAATGCATGATTGATACAAGTTCATTAAGCCTTTTTCCTAATGCCTAGTTGCCACAAAAGTTTAAGATGCCGATTTGGACAAATTAGATAATACCATTTGCTTCAAGATCCATTTTAAAATGTATATGAGGGCAATGCATCCACTACATCTTAATAATGAGCTTTTTGCTCAACTCTTTCAATAAACCCTTATTGGTATTGCTTTGAGATGGTTTATGACTTGGATGACACCTAACAATAGACCTAGGATGACTTTTATAAAGTGTTTGTCAAGTAGTATCACTACAACATTGAAGTGGATATCACAAGAACAGACCTAGAAAGCACTAACTAGCTTCTAAATAAGTCCTTATCTATGTTTCTTACTAGGTGGATGGCTAAAGTTGCTCAAATGATAAATAGGCCAATCGAGCAAGAACAAGCGGATATCCTTATCAAGAATCTACTTTCAACCTATCGAGTCCATTTGCTAACCCAATATCTACTCACCTTCAAAGCTTTAGTTTTAGCTACATTAAAGGTTGAAGAAAGCATATGAGGAAAATCATTTTAAGCTAAATTCCCCACCACTAACCTAAACAATGATGAGGAGCTTGAATCTAATTTGACCCCACCTTACCTCAATCCTAAGTAGCATGTTATGGAGGAGTTTAAGTTCAGCTAATTTAACCTGTCTGAGATTGAATCCCAAATCCAAGTCTAAGTCTGAGTCTAAATCTCAATGTCTAAATCTAAATCCAAGTGTAAGTTTGTCGTCTTATTTTTTTTTTGTGTATTTTATGTCTACTATGTCGATCTATTTTCATTATTTTATAATAAAATTTCTTTTATAATAATATATCAATATTTTCTTTTCATCATTTGTGTGTTTATTTTCTTATCTTTCTTATTTAGTCCAATATAAATGAGCTTTTAAAAAAAGAGAAAAAAAGAGAAAAGAGAGAGAAAAAGAAGAAAAAAGGAAAGAGAGATGAACAAACAATCAGTTTCATTATTAAATCCACCACAATTAGCATAAATTAGAAATTAAGGTGCCCTCATTCTCATAAATTAGTAATTGTTTCACCAGTTCCTAAACAAAGAAGGTTAGGTATTGGACCTCTAATCAAACATTTGAAGCATAAAGTGTAAGTAAACATAATTACTTATTACACATTGGGTAATCAAATAACACACCTTAATAAGAGGCAACAAGTTTAGAGAAGACCTTTGTTTAACCCAGAATTCAAAAGTCAAAGCCCCTCAATATGAAGAAAAGTAGCAACTCAAATCATGGTGGAATGTTTTCTTCCAAATTTCATTAATTCAAGCTTGCTAAGTTGAAAACCTAAGTTGAAAACTAAAAAGGGTGGCTTAGGTAAAAGTTAGAGCTGAAGAGAGAGAGAGAGAGAGAGAGAGAGAGAGAGAGAGAGAGAAAGCTCATCCTAGTTTGTTAACATTGTCTTCCTTCGAGTCTAAGGGCACATCATCCAAAGTGGTCAAATCATTCTCGTCTCATGTTCTTCAAAGTCATCATCCCTTACTAGGGACTCATCATCTAAAATTGCACCATTAATCCATCCTTGTCCCATATTGAGGGCATATCTTTCAAGCTTGTCATCTCTTTTTGTCAATCCATCCCTTCTCTTAACTCAAACAGTTAAGACACAATCTTCCATATTGCTTGCCATTAGTCCGTTACATCTTTATCTCTCAAGTTGTCTTTTTTCCACTAACCCTTTAGCCATTCCGTAAGGGCTCTTTCTTTCAATTAGTGTGTCATTTATATTAAGTCAAACCAATTAAGTGTCATTACATGAGTCTCTTCAATCTCAAAATCAAGAAAAGCTTGATTTGCTATCTTTTTCCATGAATCATGCTACAAATAGCAAAACCATACAACCTTCTTAATCCTTTTCAAAAGTTCCAACCTACCTTTAAACCATTCCCAAACTTCATGAAATCATATTATTCCATCCTAAGCCTCACTGGCAAATCATACCATCATTTCAAGCTCAAACCTCATACCACTCTTTCCTTAGTAAATTATACCATCATCTCAAGGATTAAGCCCATAAGCAAAACCAAAAATACCAAGTCTCTTAGGACTCATCATCATCGAAGTAAATTTCCATAATAAAACTAAAGTTGAACCATCATCCTTAAGTTGATTAAAAAGGGCCCAAAATAGTCAAAGCCTATCCCATAACTCTTTGGCAACATCTCATTATCCTTGAAAAGATCAAGCCTTCCTGGAAAAACACATTATCCCTAAGATCAAAGTCTCTTAAGGCCTACAAACCATACTTAGCTTAATCCTCTTAAATTGATGCAATCATGTTAAAGGAAAAATCATTATCCATGAGACTGTGGTCTCTTTATGACTAAAACCTTTAGCACCATACTTGAGCTAGAGCCAACCATCTTTAAAAGAGGTCTAAAGCACTCTTATAGCCTAAGCTAACAAACTATCCTCAAAGTCTAAAAGCCTTTACCATGAAACCTAAATCGAGAAGCCTTCACTATGAAGCCTAAACCTAGAAGCTTTCATCATGAAGCCCAAACCTAAAAGCCTTTATCATAAAACCTAAGCTAAGAAGCCTTCACCATGAAGCCTAAACCAATAAGCCTTCATTAGGAAGCTCAAACCCAAAAGCCTTCACCATGAAGCCCAAAACCATAAGCCATCACCATGAAGTCTAAACCCATAAGCCTTCACTATAAAGCTCAAATCAAAAAGCCTTCACTATGAAGCCCACCCCAAAAAGCCTTTATATTCATGAAGCCCATGATCTTTGCTAAAGCAAAATTTGATTGAGTTTTTCAAATTAATTTCCTAGCCTAACCTTTTATCTAAGCCAGGATTAGCCTCTTAGGTCTAGCATCCTAGCTTGGTCTCTCTGACCTAGTCTTAAGGCAAAATCTGACCAAGCCAACTTCTTCTCCATAAAGGCTAAAACCTTATCGAGCCTTCTAATCTAAACCTAACCAAGCCTCTAATATGAATTCTTATATAGCCAAAATAGACCAAGCTTCTGAGTTGGTTTTCTTCAAGGCTAAACCTGACCTAGCCTTCTAAGATGACCTAGTCACAATCTTCTCTAAGACCGAACCTATCTTGGCCATCCAATTCGATCCCAAACCCAACATATTTCCAAGACCAGTCCAACTTAAGCTTTCCCAAGATGATTAGCTTGATCTTTTTCACATTTGACCTAGCTTTCCTCTAAGGCCAAACTAATAGCCTTTGATCGACCCTTCAAACTAGCCCTCATACCCAATCTAAATCAAGTGTGACCCTACCATTCCTAAGCTAGTCTATCTGAACAAAATGACCTAACCACTTTCCTTTATCATTCTAAAGTGGGGGCACTTTCCTTCCTAATATTCACCTTTCCAAAATGAGAGGATCTTTCTCCCAAAAGATAAACACTTTTATACCAAGATGACCCTTCACAAGTTCAAGGTATCTAATCATTGCATAATCATACACACTTTACATTAAATAGGCTCAAAGCAAGGTAAATCATTAGTGAAAAGTAAGACAAATCATCAATTTGACAAAATCATCATTAATCATAGTTCCCGAATTAAGACTGGGACCATCAACATACCTTAGTTTGGTATCTTTTTTACAATTAGACCCATCCTAAGAGAATTAGGTATCCTTTTTGCAATCAAACCATCTTAGGATAGTATTAGGATCATCAACCTAACATAGGGTTAGGTTTCTTTTTCAAAAGTTCTAGACCATCTTAGGACAGCCTTAGGATCATCAACCTAGTATAGGGCTAGGTTTCTCTTTCAAAATTTTCAAACCATCCTAGGATAGCCTTAGGATCATCAACCTAACATAGGATTAGGTTTCTCTTTTAAAATGTTTCAGACCATCCTCGGATAGCCTTAGGATCATTTAGCCCATAAATGTCTAGTAATGATCACCTAGGCATCCTTTAAAGATTTTTATGAGAGTTAAATAATAATAATTATTAAACAAGTGGAAGAAAAGAAAAAACAATTCTTATTTAATTATTTTCTGCTTGATGATTAAAATGAGAATTGTACAAGGTATTTATAGATAATTCTTATCCTAAAAATAAAATTAAAATATTAGTAAACTAATATGGTTCTCAATTTAAAACTTAATTTTAACAAAAAGCATGTTAAGTATAGATTAGAATAATAATATTCATACGTTAAAATTAGTAATGTTATTTTTAACACTCCCCCTCATTACTAATTTTCTTTTTGAAATTTCTTCTTGAAATCATCTTCAGTTGCTTCCGAAACTTTTCCAATTTTTTATAATTAAGCCCCTTAGTGAAAATATCTGCTAGTTGATCCTCTATCTTTACTTGAATCACTTTGATCTCTCTTGCTAGAGATTTTTCTCGTATAAAGTGATATTGCACTTCTATACGCTTCGTCCTTACATGAAAGACTGGATTTTCAACTAAACAAATTGTATACTAATTATCATAATGTAATGAAATAAGATAATTTACTGATTGGTGTAAATTTTCCATCAATTGTGCTAACTAAGTACTTTCTTGTGCTGCCATTATTGCTGCTCAATATTCTTTCTCTATTGTTGAAAGTGATACTATTGGTTGCCTTTTACTGCACCAGATAACAACTCCAGAACCTAGATTGAACACATAACTAGTAGTTGACCTACGTGTGTCATAATCACCAGCATAGTCAGCATCACAATCTCCTTCCAATTTGCAAGGTATTCCACTCTTGTAGAATAAACTAAGATCATGTGTTCCTTTGACATATCTTAAAATTCTTCAAACTGTCTCTAAGTGAGGCTTGTAATAATTCCAACTGCAAATGCGATATATGGCCTTGTAAGTGTTAGATAAATTGAACTGCTAACTATCTACCGATACATTGTAGGGTCCTCTAAATCTTTCCCTTCTTTCATACTCAGTTGGAGTTCACCTCTATAGGAAGAGTAAGAGGTTTATAATCAAACATACCTTATTTATGGAGAAGATTTCTGGCATGCTTTTGTTAGCATAAGAAAATCCCTTCCTCTGTGCATTCTACCTCTAATCCTAGAAAGTGATTC
Source organism: Reutealis trisperma (assembly GCA_947687605.1). Lineage (NCBI taxonomy): Eukaryota > Viridiplantae > Streptophyta > Magnoliopsida > Malpighiales > Euphorbiaceae > Reutealis > Reutealis trisperma. The sequence goes on along the minus strand of CANTUT010000512.1, from coordinate 2,254 downwards.
AACTCTCCAAGTTCTTTCATTTGAAAGCGAATCAACGTGTTCTCTTTTATCTACTGGATTTCTTCCTCATCATCTCCAGTTATGATAAGATCATCCATATAGAGTAAGATTATTCCTAGCTTCCCTTCTTGAGCTTTGACAAATAAGCTCGAATCTGCTAGTGCAATTGTATAACAACTGTGAATGAGAAATTCAACAATCTTGCCATACCAAGCTTTAGGGGCTTGTTTTAACCCATACAATGCCTTCTTTAATTTGCAAACATAATCAAGATAGAGTTTGTTCTCAAATCCTTTTGGTTGCTCCATGAACATTTCTCGATCTCACTCTCCATTTAGAAAGGCATTTTTGACATCCATCTGCCACAAGTTCCAAGATTTACTTGCAGCGAGTACCAGCAAAACACGAACAGTTGAAATCTTGACTACTGGACTAAACGTTTCATCTTAGTCTAATCCATACTGCTGTGAGAATCCTCGTGCTACCAAATGAGCTTTATATCTCTCAATTGAACCATTTGGATGAGTCTTAATCTTATACACCCATTTACATGTAATAGGCTTCACATCTCTAGGTTTTGGCACTAAGTCCCAAGTTTGATTTTCAACAAGGGCTTTGATCTCTTCCTCCATGGCCTTTCTCCATTCAACCTTTCACGATGCCTCTTTATAGGATGTGGGCTCTCTTTCCTCTTCTACTAGTGCAATATTGGCATACTTAGGATTTGACATTTTAGGCCTCGTTGATCTTCTCAATTGTGGTGGTTGTTCTTCTAGCATCTCTTCTACTGGTTGACTGTCTATTTTTTAATAAACACCCATCTGCCATGGTGTCACTTGAGATTGTGACTATATTGCAGTCTTTGAACTCTGTTGGACCTCTTTTGTCTTCTCCTTTTCTTGAAATTATTCCACCTCTTTTGTCTGAGGAAGTGTAACATATTCTGGGGTCCACCATGTTGTTGTCTCATCAAATACAACATTTCGTGAGACATGACACTTGCTAGTTGTAGGATCATAGTATCTCCACCCTTTTCTATGCTCATCATAACCGATAAAGATACATCAGATTGCCTTCTTATCAAACTTGTTATGTAGATGATTAGGTACAAATACATAGCACACACAACCAAATACTTTAAAGTGGCTCACCATAGATTTCATATTCCACAACTTCTCAAATGGAGACATAAATTCCACAACTAATTTGTACACAAATGTCGGAAAATACGATCCACGATCGATTAGCTTTGATACCAATTGAAGATTTTTATGAGAGCTAAATAATAATAATTATTAAACAAATAGAAGAAAAGAAAAAATAATTCTTATTTAATTGTTTTCTACTTGATGATTAAAATGAGAATTATACAAGGTATTTATACATATTCTTATCCTAAAAATAAAACTTAAAATATTAGTAAACTAATGTGGCTCTCAAGTTTAAAACTTAATTTTAACAAAAAGCATGTTAAATATAGATTAGAATAATAATATTCATATGTTAAAATTAGTAATGTTATTTTTAACATCCTTGTGGTTCCAATTTTTGCCCCTTTATCAAAGCACTTTTGAACTTCACCCATAAATATTTAGAAACGATCACCTAGGCATCCTTGTAGTTTCTTTTTTTGCCTTTTTTTTAAAATCAAAATCCACCATTTCCACTTATATATGTTTAAACAACTATCACCTAAACATCCCTGTGGTCCTTTTTTCCATCTATTATCCATTGTATTTGTGATCCATAAATGTTTAGGAACAATTTCTTACACATTACTGTGATTCCTTTTGCCATCTTTCTTTATCTCAAAATCAACCTAGCCATTCACCCAAACATATCTAAATCCTGAGTTAGACATCTCTATCATTTATTTTTTCCATCCCTCATCTTTGGGTTTATTATCATCAGAATTGCCTTTTGTTCAAGCTAAATCTATTGAAGGGATATATATATACATACATACATACATATATGTATATACATACATACATATATTGTATATATATATATATATATATATATATATATATATATATATATATATATATATATATATATATATATGTATGTAGGTATGTATGTATGTCTGTATATATATATGTATGTATGTATGTATGTATGTATGTATGTATACATACAAACATACATATACATACATACATACATACCTACATACATATATATACATTCACCCAAACATATCTAAATCCTGAGTTAGACATCTCTATCATTTATTTTTTCCATCCCTCAT